>JAUZST010056797.1:0-23870 GCA_034779995.1 Parotocinclus haroldoi | reverse complement strand
AATAAAATTACACGTATATAATAGGATTTGTTTCTGTACTTTAGGATTCGGTCCGAATAAGCGGCTGCTCCCATTAATCAGATTCGACTGTATTAAAAAATAAAGCGTTGAGCAGTTTGCTTTATGCAACATGAAGGGGGCGCCGCTGAGGCACAAATTGCCTTCCAGAACATATTGTATATCATCAATATCATTCATTTATTTATCATTATCCATTCCAACTCTAAGTGCAAGGGCAGGAACAACGAGGTGCCAATATATCGTAGGGCACAGTCACACACTAAGGAGCACTTTTAAAGACACCAATTAACCTAACACGCATGTCTTTGGACTGTGAGAGGAAACCGGAGTACCCGGAGTAATGCCACACAGACATGGGGAGGACATGCAGGCTCCACACAGAACAGACCCAGGCCGCCCCGCCCTGGATTGAACCCGGACCCTTTTGCTGTGAGGCAACAGTTTCACCCTTCGAGCCGCCGTGTCGCCTATATCAAAAATCTCGTAATTAAAAAAAAAAAAAGACTGAAGGCATGGCTAAGGAAACACATGTTCTTTCCGATTAAATTTTACAATAGAAATTTGAAGAAGATACAGAAGACCATAGCCGGTGCCACTTATGTAGGCTGCAGTGGCAGAATTAAATTACGAAGAAAAGCTGTGTCACCTAAACAAATCCTGAACATACCGGAACGTCTTCCGGCCAAACAGACTTTCCATCCAGTAAAGCGTCGAGGATGGGCCTCATCATGGCTTCCTTGAGGGCGTCGTCACCACATATGATGTAACACGATGACCGCAAGCGGCAGAAGAATTCAACATCGATTGTGGAGGCTGCTTTACCAGAAGGGAGACATGCCAGGTCCAGGTAGACACAGGTGCTGCTCCGGATACCTGCTGGTGTCAGATATAAATTCAGTTACTTGGTTAGTTAGATAGTTATGTTATGATCTGGATATGACCATGGTAACTGAAGTCTTACCTGCACGTTTTGATGCAGAAATGGAGCTCCGTGATACTGAAGTGTCTACAGTTGAATTTGACCTTAGGCTTCCAGCTGATCCAGTCTGACTTCCACTTTTGCCTTTGCTCGCAATAGACGAGCTTGGCTTCTGAGAAACCGCCACTGTCTTTTTGTTCTTTGCTGCAGTTGCTTTAACGTTCTTCCCAAGATTGGGCATGCAGGCTCCAGGCTGGGCTGGAATCGGTGGCAGATCTTTAAGAGGAACTGGTAAAGGATCCTGTGGGGGTGAAATGTTGGCTCTGTGATTGGAGAAACCATCGTTTAGGTTCTGCAAGGAGGCGTGCACCCCGGCTTCCTCGTCCGAATCTAACACGGCATCTGCAGTGATGGAAGGACATTCTTCAAGCCCTGGTTGAGGGTCTGAGTCCGAGGCTGTCGGGAAGTAGTCGCTGGCCGATGTGAGAGGGGTTTCCTGGGCTTGTTGAGTGGCCTTGCTGGAGGAAAACACCTGGTGCAGTGGCTTCACCACTTCCTGTGAGCGATCGCTGTCATCTGACAGGTCGTGAGGGCTACTGGTGGAAAAAGGATTCTGGTCTTTCTCTGCAGGTTTAAAATGCTTGAACTCGCAGGGCGAAACCAAGCACAGGTCAACATCATGGGTGGCATCAAAGATGAGACTCTGAGGTGCAGGAGGACGTCCCTCCAAGCCATCATTCATCACCCTTTTGGTGTGCGGCTTTTTTAGGGACAAAGACATGCCTTTGAAATCAGAATCGGTATAGTGTCCGTTAGAGTAAGACATCTCGTCTTCGTTGGTGGATTCACTGACTGTAGGAAGCACTTGTTCAAATGACATGGATAAAGATTCGTCCACTTCTGTGGATTGGGGTGAGCTAACTTCAGCAGGCATCGAGTGGGTAGTGGTGACAGTGGGCGAGATATCAGGCATGATATCCTTGAAAGAGCTCAGAGATAGGAAGCTGGAGTGTTTCTCTTTAGAAGAGCTGGAGTTGCTCTCCTGAGTACTTTTCATGCATCCAGACTCAGAAGTCTTGCAGGATCCTGCTTGAAGGCTCTCTGATCCCAAGCACATCTTAGCCGCTATACTGCTGCGCTCTCTGGAAGCCCAGGTCTCCTCAGGTGAAAGGTGATACGGCGTATGACCAGCACTGTTTGGACCAGATCTGGGAGAGTTAATCTCTAAGGTCTTCTCATCTGGGCTGATACAAACTTCATGTCTGTATTTGGTCTCAGCATCAGTCAAAGCACCATCAAGACAGCTGGTCCCAGTAGGACTAAGGTCCAGATTTTCAATGTGCTCGGTTTTTGGAGGCTCAATTGCTTCAATTTGATTGGTGGACCTCTCTGCAATTCCATGGCCATTGATCGTGTCCTCCTGAGTTCCCGACCCCTTCTTAGAGGAATCAAGCGAGTTTTCATTACCAGGACATTCTTGTCTCTGCTCTATCTCCATTTGTAGAAACTCAGATGTCATGTCTTCAGGTGAAGAAAACTTTGAAGGATTAGGATCCTCAACAGAGATCTTCTGGTTTAGCTGTTCCTTGCTAGATTTGTTGTTCTTCACCGTATCTTCTATTGTTTTGTTTGGCTTTGGCTGGGCCTTTTTAGCCTTGCCTGTTTCAGTCGGAGCGGAAGACGATCTTGAAAGTTTCTTTTTACCCTCTTTTGTGGTCTTGTCTTCACTTTTTGGTTCTGCTTTAGGTTTATTGGGAGGAGGATCTTTTTTCATTGTGATTTTCTTTGATGTTGATGTACTAGTACTAGTCCGTTCATCTTTTTTACTTCCCTTAAATGACTCCTTCCTTGCAACTGTTTTGCTGAGTTTAGACTTGGCCCCATTTTCAACAGATTTGCCTTTGTCTTCTGTAGTTGCATCAGTTCCATTCATATTTTCCTTTGGTTCTGAATAGCCACGGATTGATTTATCCTTTGGAGAATTAGTACTGGTGGTCTTCGGCTCCTTGGGGCCAGACCTGACACTATCCTGGCTGTCAGCTCGCTTTGGGTTCTTGTCTGACTTTGACTCGAGATCTTTGGAGCACACCACAGGTTGCTTGAGAAACTCTAGGTGTTTCAGCTTCTCAAGACCTTCCAGTATTTTCCCCTGTGGCGTGGACCCAGGAAAAAGGACTCTGATGATCTTTTCATGGGGGCTGGCAGGATGCCACACTAGCAAAGTGCATATAGAGATAAGAGAACTAAGAGGAACCTCGGAACCTTTAGGATAGGAGCTGTTCTCTGGCCAGGTGTGCATAAATGCTTCAAATTCTTTGCTACTTCTTACGGGATTAATGACATAGAGT
Source organism: Parotocinclus haroldoi (assembly GCA_034779995.1). Lineage (NCBI taxonomy): Eukaryota > Metazoa > Chordata > Actinopteri > Siluriformes > Loricariidae > Parotocinclus > Parotocinclus haroldoi. The sequence goes on along the minus strand of JAUZST010056797.1, from coordinate 20,582 downwards.
TCAAGGCAGCCCACACCCATCTTCTGGAACAGAATAACTGGCTCAATGGGGCCACTTGAGCTACGAAGCACTGGTTCTGGTGATATCTTGAGCTTCTCCAAATAACGGAGGGCAAGGCCTGCTTGTTCACCGCTTCGTAACACATTTGGGTCGCTTTGAAGTTTCTTCAGCCTATTTGGTGCATTGAAGAAAACAACACCTAACTCTGGGGAGATGAGATTTTTACCCCAGTTCTCATTCTTCTCAGAACTGTGGTTTTCCAGCTCAGCGACCTTCCTTGCCAACAAACTGTTAACCCCTGGAAGATTGTCGGTTCCAGTGTGAGTGATAAGGACAGAGTCGATCCGGTCCAGGTGTCTCACCAGCTTCCAGAAGCAAGAACGTGAATCTGATCCGCCATTGACCAGGATGTTAAATCCATTAACCGCAAAAAATGCACAGTCACCTCTCCCACCTGGAAAGATGTAGCAGCAGGGGCGGCAGAGTTTAAGGAAGCCCACAGTACTGGGCGGTTCCAGGAGATCAAACGGAGTCAACACCTCAATATTCTCACATAAATGATCTGTGAAGTCTTGAAGACCATCCATTTTGGGCAGCACCATCAAAGGGTTGACCTTTATGTCTATTGCATCCTGTAAGCTGTGGATCCCAAGCACAGAGTTCTTCCACTTCCCAGTCTTCGGGCAGCTCAGGGTCAGGATTGCTTTACCTGATGCTGATGCTGAGTTCAGGATGGACCCAACCTGTTGGATGTACAATCAGATATGGATGGTCATTGATTATGTACATAATAAGGATACTGTATAGTAATCAAGCACCCACCTCATCATCTGTAAGGATCTGAGTGAAGTTTTGACGAGTAAAATATCCAGAATTTAAGACAATGTCTCCGCTGTCCTCCATACATTGTCCACTGAACACCAGCAACTTGTGTCGAGACGTGTCCGTGATCAGAGTATGGACCTACAGCAGATAACAAAATCAGCGACAGAGTCAAAGACCAATGTAGAAATTGCACATTTATATATTTTTAAATGATTTACATATTTACTATTTTCACATTGTTTACATCATTTATGGAACCTGCTATGTCAGTTATCACCACACTACTAGATCCATTCAACTATAAATTAAATCTACGCTTTTTTTTTAACCTGCAGTATTCATAGCAGCGAGGTTTCATCTAGGACCTGCAGTTATATTGCATACCCAACATTTACATTTATGTCATTTAGCAGACGCCCTTATCCAGTTCGACTTACAACTAATACAGTTTTACAATACAAAGCAGTTGTGGGTTAAGGGCCTTGCTCAGGGACCCAACTGTGGCAGAGGTGGGATTTGAACCCTGGACCTTCTGGTCTGAACTTTCGCGATTCACATAATTAATCTGGCGACATCTGCTGATTCAATGGTAAAATTGCAGATACGTTATATCAAATTTTTAAGTGAAAAAAGTAACAACAACGAAAACGAACAAAGAAAGAGCACGCAAGATTGGCACAAACTGAGAACATCTGTAATCGTTTTTTTTTACAGTTGGAAGGGTTTATTATTATTATATTTATTATTATTTATTCATTCGGTGACATCGGCCTGGCCACAAAAATGGGCAGTTTATCCCTGCAAATGTTGGATGAACAAACCTGCGAGATGAGGAGATCTTCTGATGGATTGAACAGCACCTTACAGCTGAACACACTCGTACTGTACTGCAGGACCTTCTGACCTACGAAGAAAGAAGAAAGACGATGACAATGGACAGAGCAGAAGGATAGATTTACATTCTAACCCAAATTGACCAGCACTTAGACATCCCACAACTGAATTCTTTTCAGCTCATTATAAACATCCCCAAAGTTCAGTATCAATTAAACTGATCTTGCATGTCTAGAATTCTGTCCATGTTATAATCTCGCTTATTCTGGCCATGGTTGCAGGGGAATGGCGATAATAATACATAATCTATCAAAAAATGACTTTTAATTGTTCTGTTCTTCGTCCCCAAACCCGCTCTGATCCCTCACCATCCTTGGCTGGTTGTAGACGTTGTTCTTGGAGTCTTTTGTTTCTTCATCCTGAATCTGTTACTTCCAGAGATCTTATATAAATTTAAAAGCTAATATCCTTTCAGTCTAGTAAAATCTAGCGCAGACATTTGAGATTATTTCATTTCTCAAAAATGAAGATTTAATTTTTAGGTGTCCAGATCCGGAGTGAATCGAATTTTCTTTTGATTATCAGTTTGGAAAGCCTCCTTATGTCAATCAATGAAATCTGTGAGATCTTTGCAGCAGATTTAGTTGAGAGACAGAGCCAAAATTCTTTGGTTATAAGAACTGATTTGGTTTCATAGTTAGTGGCCGGCGCTTTAATGCCATTTTTTTGTTGACTGTGCATGTTTTTTTTCTCTCTCGTGAAACTTGAAACAGGAAATAAATGTTCATCGTAGAAATTAAATAGATTAAAATACGAGTCTTTGAGTTTGAGTTTGGTAAATTAAACTTTTCATTCCTTAAGTAGGAATATTTAGTTGTGTATATATATATATATACTTATATCCTAGGTAGAATTAGTATTTAGTATTTAGAGTATTTGCAATTACCAGTACTTGAAGCCATATTCATGCTATGTACCCAAGGAAACCCTCACCCAGTGCAAGGTTACATCTATTATAGCATTTGACGCTCTGTTTCCTGTTTTCACCATCCAGTGACCCCCGGTGTCCTGTTATACCAACATGCACAGCCTGAATGAATTCCTTATTATTTAAAGCAGTATAAACACTTCTCCCTATAATAATAATAATAATAATAATAATAATAATAATAATAATAATAATAATAATGCTGATGTGAGATCAGTTTTGCATCCTAATCCAGCAGTACAGTTCAGACATGCACAGAGGTAACTCTCTAAGAACAATGGCTGGTCGAACTTCCTTCCTGAACCTGGACTCTTTCTGAACTATAAACACACCCAAACTCCACATCCAGCCTGTTCCACACTGCAGATTTTCAACAGAGGCTTTGTGTGAAACATTCCTAAAGATCACAAACACAAAGCGGCTCTGTCTATTTATGGCAAGCCACACTGCAATGGAATCAGCAATTCACAAATGTTTGGTCTCTGCTACTGAAGTGTACAAGCTAATAAAAATGTTTTCTTCTAACAGTGTGAATTACACTCAGGCTTCTACCAGGGGGTGCTGTCGGATGAAACAGCAACGTGATATTAAAGGATGTGATTATGCTGTATGTACCATCAAGCTTTGCCTCAAGCAAGCTGCGCCTTGTACAAACAAAAGAAAACAAAAGAACCAGAAACAAAATTGTCTCTGTGACAAAAGTCTTGGTTTTGTTTTCGTTTGACGGTTCGGATGAAACTGGGAAAAAACTGTGGGCAAAAATAGTTTGCTAAGCAAGCGGAACATAAAGTGCTGACGAGTCCTCAAGACCTTACGGAAACATTTTGGGTTTTACGTTTTCTCTTGTTTTCTTTGTCGTGTACTGCTCACAACAATTAGGGGATACTCCAAAATATCACTTTTAGAGACACTAATTAACCTGAAAAGAGCGCATTTGGACGGTCGGAGGAAACCAGAGTACCCAGAGTAAACCCACACAGACACGGGAAGGACATGCAGACTCCACACAGAAAGGACCCAGGCCGTTCCACCCTGGGATTGAACCCAAGACCTTCTTGCTGTGAGACAGCGGTGCCACCCACCGAGCCCCCCTGCAGCCCCCATAATGAAATATCCCCTCATTTTTATGAGCAGCGTATTACATAGCATGAGCATTTGTACACTTATGCAAAATGTTCATAACAGACATAAAGAAATGACACGCACCTTTGAATTCCGTGCAGGACGGAACTGATCCATTGCTTATAAATAGCCGGAGCTCTTCATCCAGATCACACACCGTCAGATCAACATCCCATGATCTGACCCCTGCATTATTAAAAACAAAAAACAAACAAAAGCCAAACAACTCAGAAATTCATGAATGTCCTCTTTATTATAAGCTAGTAAACATCCCGTGATCTGATCCCTGCACCATTAAATACAGAAATTAACTCATTTACCTATTGTTAATAATACGTACGACAGGATACGAGCCATGCAGCATGAAATACAGAAATTAATCAAATGTATTTTATATTAATAATTCCCCCATGATCTGATCCCTGCACCATTAAAAGACCACCAAAATGTACTAATTATTTAATGTATTTCTTATTTGTTAGTAATCATGCATATTCCAGAATAGGATCTTTGCATTATTGCATACAGTACTTGATTTATTTAGCTATCACTTATTAATTAAACCCAACACTTGATCAGATCTTGCAGTTTTAAATCCCGTAGTTAATCAGCTGATCACGTTGAACTAAATAGTTTAATAAATGTAAACCCGGTGTTTTTGCTGCAGGAGGGATGCACGTCCGTGATGCACAGACGCGCGCGAAGCACAGCGGATTATTCTGCACGTGCGCACACGTATGAAATACGGTGCTCTCCAAAATTATTTTTTTCATTAGGCTATAGTTCATTCGGGAGAATCTCCTAATTTAGTGAGCAGCATATAAATACCTGAACGGCCTGTCGTTAACCGTGAACGCGCAGAGAAACCGAGTTCGCATGCACGCGCTCCAGCCGCAGCCCTGCGTTCAGACTCAGTTCAGCCTAATCTAACGTTAGCCCAAATGAATAAAGCGCACGTGAGAGCCAGAGCTAAAGCGGATGTTCTTACAGACAGAACCCGGAGTTCCTGTGATCCTGTGCCGTCACCCTGCAGTCCCATTAAAACCTGCGCACGGACAAATCAGTGCTATGACATCACCAGCCTCACCTCTCTGGATGTTGGAGGCTGCAAGCTCCCGGATGCTCGGACCCTCAACCGCTCCGCTCGTGAAGACGATAATGAGAGAAGAGTATCTGTTAGTAATGAAGCCGGCCTGAGCTGATCTACACTCCTCCTCCGCCATGATGCGCGCACACACACACACACACACACACACTCGCGCGCGCGCGCACGCACACACACACACACACACACACACAAAACAATAGAACCCTACCCAGCTCAATCACATGAACCTATACGTCACTGATAAGAGTCCACCACAGGGGGCGCCAGAGGACAAATGAAATAGGATATAATAATAATAATAATAATAATAATAATAATAATAATAATAATAATAGTAATACACATATCAATAACATAATATAGTAATAACAACAATATAAATAAAAGCAACAAAATGTATTATTAGAATAACATTTGTAAGAGCATTACATTTTAATACTAGTAGGCTACCAATAATAATGTTATAATAATAATGTTTCTCATTTCTCAAACCCTTAAGCCCAGGGAACTGTCATCGCAGGGAACTTGGGTACACACTGTCTCAGAAGTTCTCGATCACACACAAACTTTAGAGAGCCCAGTTGACCTAAATCATGTGTTTGGAATAGGGGAGGAAATCTCTGGTGCTTTAAATCGTAGCAGCACCGTGCTGCCCTGCCAGTCAAACCGTTTGCAATAAAGAGCAGTTTCATTTGAGTTTAGATTAGAATTTATTGTAGAGCGTGTATGGCAGTGAAACATTATTGAACACGCTGTAAATGTTACAGACACTTCATGATGAAGAAATCACAGCTGGTTCCTGGAGGACAGCCGCATAGTTTCCCAACGCGAGCTCCTTTACGTGCTGCACACTGCTCACCAGCATCGCACTACAGGAAATACAACCAACAAACACACACACACACACACACACACACACACACATGCGTGAAGACATTCCCTCTGTAGTACAACAAATCGATCTCACGTTAACAGTTGATGATATTTTACAGCAGAAGGAACGGGATCTGATACACCAGCACACTGATTCAGCTGATTACATTGCATTTTCATCCGACTTTCGTGCTGCACATGGCGTCAGGGACTGTTAATAAACACTATGCTCCTAACACATAAGTAACTACATTTTCTCTTTTCTCTCCGAGCTGAGGTTCCGGTACCAAATCCAGCACCACACACTTAGATGCTTCTCCACCTCAGCATCACTCGACTGCTCTTCATCAACAGAACCCAGTCCCACCAGAAAGCAGGAACTCCCTCCAATCATTTAATTATTAGGAGACGATCTGCCTCCAGTAACTTACCACTGAGGACTCATTATCTTAAATCTATTTATTTTGTTTTATTTTATTGCTCATTTACATTTTATTATGCATTTATATTGTATTATTAACTTACCTTTACTGTTACTACAACTTAATTATTCGATTAACATCTAGTCCACCCAAGCAGGACGGGTCCCCTTTTTGACTCTTGGTCCTCCTAAGGTTTCTTCCTTCATTATTCAGGGAGTTTTTCCTTTCCACTGTCACCTTAGGCTTGCTCAATTTGGGACTGGCCTTTTAAGATAACATAAGATTGCGAAGCTGCTTTGAGACAATGCTCCGTTGGAAAAAGTGCTATAGAAACAAATTTGCCTTTGATTTATTTGGAGCAGCTGTTTCCCTTTGAATCATTAAACTGATTTTTTTTTTTAGATATGGCCGTTACACCATTAATGAAACAATAGTATATCTAAATTTAACGGTGGCCGAAGACTTTTGCACAGTCCTGTGTTTCTGTCCAACAATAAACATTAATAATAAAATGGTTCTTACTGACGGAAGCTGGCCGAACTTCTTCACGGTGTTTGGTAACTGTTTGTTCTTTAACTTTTCAAGAACAGCCTGCAGAGCCTCAATCTGGAAATCACAATCAGTCACAACCATCAATCATAATTCAATTGTTCACAAAATCCTGGTTTATAGACTTAAAGCACATATAGGTAGGAAGTAACTCCTCTAATATAGCCACCTGTCCTGGCCCCAAGCCCACTGCCCCTCCCCTAACTCGAAATCGTCTAGAAACCGTCTGGTGAAATGAATCGGATCCTCACCAGGTGCTTCTCCTGAGCTGATTTGGTGGTGCTGTGGATGGACCGAGGTTCGAGGGAATCCTCACAGCAGCAGGAAATAATGTACAGCGAAACGGAGGCACTGATGAGGAAGAGGCGCGCCGTCATCATCATCAGCATCACCATCATTAGGGACGATGCAGAACACTGAGCGGATTTCAGTGCTTGTAAGTGAAGCTCCCGATGCAGCAATCTGGCTCTTTATATCCAATCTGATACCAGCTGATAAAATATTAATACTGACGGATCAAATCAGAGGAAACGCCGGAGATTCATATCTCATCAGAACATCATGAGGAAAACCAACAGAATTTCCCGACGTCTAATCAGCAGCGCTCAGACTCTTCAATAAAAACTCTACTTCTGAGCTTGGATTCTTTTAATGCATTTAATTTGAGAAATCCTACAGCAGCAGCTAGTTACCCAGAGCTGTCACAAATGTGTCAATTATACATTTTTACCAGGATGTTCTCGTTAAGATTTCTAATATATGACACTATTCATAAAATGACGAAACACGTTTTCATGATTCATGATAACCAGAGCATGACATCTGTCAGGATAACCCAGAGATCATTTCAGAAGCTTCCGATGCAGATGATGACTCAGGTCCAATATTGACCCAGGTGTGATTGGGGACATGGCATCGAGTGATGAGGGTCACACACCTGCATTAACCCCCACGTGGTGACTCAAAATTCAGGAAATCATCCAGGATGTGGACTGGACTGATCACTTCTACATCGCACTGGAGCTAAAAAACTATATGAACTACAAATCCTGTGGAATTTATTATTATTATTATTATTTTTTAAATTAATGTCCAGATCCACTGATGAATAAAATCTAAACAAGCTGCAAATGCAGTGAAGAGCTTTTTGGCCCTCACGCATACTGAAGAGGAGAGTAGGAGAGGGAAAATGCAAAAACAAAAGAAGGGAGCCACCGAATCTCCAGCTAGACGTCAACAAACTCTCAGAAATTCATCAATTTCATATTGGCTTGCGAAATCGAAAAACTTTCGATCTTTGACTTTTCGTTTGCTTTTCTGATGATCTTGTTTAATGTAATAAAATGAAATGCTACTGTTTTTAATCGCTTCATATCCATTTCGAGCAGTGTGGTAAATCTGGTGACCATCCTATTAGTGTCCAAAACAAGGTATTATAGTTTGCGCTGCTTTTGAGAAGTGTATTTTTTTTTTATAATGAGGTGATATAGGAATTATGGAAGAACTTACTTAAGATATACAAACTATAGGTACGCTATATGGACTGGGAGATTTCATAGTAAAACTGGAAATTGCTCGGCAGTTTTAATGTGAACGTTCACAGTTTGACCATAAAGTTCACAGTTCTACCATGAATGTTTTACAGTCTTTATGGTATAATTTATCCACTTATTGGTTCTATCGTCAAATTTCAGAGTACATTGTCCCCCCTGAGAGAATATTGGGGCAAAGAACATTAAAGAAAAAATATATATCTGGTTCCTTTCCATCAGTATTATTTTATCGAATTTCAGTTGGAGCCACACAGAACTTAGTACTTCAATTCAATTCAATTCAATTTAATTTTATTTCTATAGCGCTTTTTACAACATAACATCGTCTCAAAGCAGCTTTACAGTATTACATTATCTTAAAAGGCCAATCCCAAGATGAGCAAGCCTAGAGCGACAGTGGAGAGGAAAAACTCCCTAAGTGGGAGGAAGAAACCTCGGGAGGACCAAAACTCAACAGGGGACCCGACCTTCATGGGCGGCCTAGAAGTTAATTCAATAAATACTTAAAAAGGTTTAATTAGGTTAATAAATCAATAACAAAGTAATAATAAAATAAATAATAAGGAATAGAATAAAATAAAAATAATAAATTAGTAATAGAATAAATAAACTAAAAGTAAGTACTTAGTATTAAGCTAATAATTCTGATGAACTTGTAAAAGCATATAAAAGCTAGCTAGTAACGTTTTATACATAAACACCTAAAAACTTAAAAACATTTCACCTCAGAACTAACATTGCATTTTTAAGCAGCTTTAGTTTGCCTTCCTCTAGGAATCTCTGGTGTAAACATGACTAGCGATTAGTTTATTAGAGATTAGCTTCAGGGTAGCTGCGTTCTCCAGGGCACCCCCATAACACCCCACCCCCACAAACCTGATCAATTAAGTTCTCATATAAATCAGGTAGCGTGAATTAAATACAAAATATACACCCGAAGGTATGAGTATTACATTTAAGACGTACAATTTGTCCTCTATATCCACATTTAACCCCTGATTAGTTTAGAGAACGTGTTTTTGCTAGGCACTAAACTTTTATTATGAAGATAAAGATATTCTTAACAATTTGAATATTTGAGATAGTCTTTAGTAAACTCTTAAGAGCGCACGGATATGATTTAATATAAAATACGAAACTTTGATTAAACATAATATAGCATTTCGAATTATGAATTCATACGGATTGGGGATTTGATAAACTACATTCAGGATTAACTCCCATTTAAATTATTGATGTATTTTTTTTTTTTATCAATACCGAACACCTTGTTATTGATCAATCGTTATCGTAACGTCTTTGCGAAACGAGTGTGAATTGGCTTTATTGATCATATTGAACACCTTTAATTAGCACTTTAATAAAGCCTTGTGTTTACGTGACTGTGTTCCGTGCAGGCAGCAGGTTAAACTCTGCTCAAATGATTTATTTCACTTTATCAGCACAGGTCATGAAAACTCTGAAATACTCATTTATGGAAGGCTTTAACGTGGAGTGACGAAGTCGTGCTAGGACGCTGTGCGTATTTTGGATTATTGCAATCAAAATACAAGTTGCTCATACATTTCAACGACGAGTGTAAATTAGCCTGTTCGATTGAGCAGAATTACTCCGTCACTGTCAGATTGGCACAAAGGGATCTGTCTCAATTAACTGCCCACATTCACTGCGTGCGCTCGTGTCGTGGTGACGCTGTTTTGAATATTTTGTTGGGGGGGTTTAATTCTGTTCTAATCAGTGCTTTATCCTAAATCCTGTCTGGAGGTGATTTGATTATCTGTGCAGACTCTTAATCAGAAGAGGGTTGTGGGAACAGTTGGAGGTTTCGGTTGAGTTTCACTCCACCCATGAGTGCTCCTATAAGCAGTAGCTCCAAGATCAGATCCAGGCAGATAGATCTAGACAGAGGCAGATCCGGGATCAGAGCAGACGGTGTGATTATTCAGTTTGGATTATTAACTTGATTATTCATTTAGAAAACTGAAATGACTCTGGGTGAAGTTCTGGGGTGCAGTTGCTCCCATAAACAGTAAGTACAAATTATTCTTGTTTACTATATAAAACTAAGTGTGTGCATATAATATTAAATACTAGGACAGTATTATGATATATTTTGTTAATATATTTATGTTTGTATACATTTTTTTCTTTATCATGTTCAGCTTTAAGTAACAGAAGCAGGAATATATTCTGGTCTAAATAAGAATAATATGTAACATTTCACTTCAAATATCCTCGTGTCACGAGGAGAAACTTATTATATTCTCTCTTCATAGATGTGAGAGCTTATTAATAACACCTAGAATAATTTAAAATGTGTAAAAACTTGTGTGCAAATGTATTGTCAAAATTAAATTAAGGTGTAGAGATAAGGCTGTATTAACCAAAAATATTGCCAGTGCTTATTGTTGCCTAATTAGACCGTAGTAAACAGGTTAAAGAGATCTGAATACTAACAAAATAAAATACTTGATGATAAATTTACTATCTAATATTATATAGCTAACATCAATGGAGTTCAGCAGATGTGCTGAGTGTGCAGTGTGTGTATATAACTGTGTGTGTTAACTGGCCATGTGCAGGATGGAGGGCACAAGTGAGGCTTTGCTGGAGCTACTGTGTGCCGCCCAACATCAGAACTGTCTAACGCTTGGAGTGTACGAAGCTGCCAAGCTCCTAAACGTGTAAGTGTTAAGTCATTAATGCAGTCATTTTTACACTGTTGTATAAACGAATGTATTACGCAATACACAATAAACGTGTCCTATCAAGTTAGTTAATACTGAGGTTATGTGATATTTTTGCTGGACTAGGCTTGTACATCATTTAGCTTAAGCTACTCTATCTGGGAATGCCTTGTGTTTCCTGTGACTGAATAAGTTTATACTTAATAGTTCTGTAGTTTTTATGCGAATCATTATTAAAGCATAACTTAGTACAACTACATAACATTTATAAGCAAGATCACCTGGGGTAAAAAGATTTATTAAGAGTTCCTTTTCGTGAGACATTTGAAATGTAACTTAATGATAAACACCGTTACAGTTCCAGCGCCAACCAGAACCACGTTATTGTTTTGAATTCTTTATAAGTACTACTGCAGTTATTTTACATCTATACACAAGACATGCAGCACTGAAAGGGACCTTGCAACGTCAGAAAGACAATCTTACAAGGAAACATTTTGATGGCAGTTTAATATGCAATACCAGCACGAACCACTAGATGCCGACACATCGCACTTTAGGAAACCCTAAGCAACAATAATCGTGTGCCGTTTCTCGTGGTTTAATTTCGTCTTGTTTGCCTACCGTACAGGGATCCGGACAGCGTGGTCCTTTGTATTCTCGCAGCCGATGCGGAACATGAGACTGATGTGGCGCTGCAGATCCACTTCACCCTCCTGCAGGCGTTCTGCCGCGAGGTCCACATCGACGCGGTGCGAGTCAGCGGCATGGGGCGTCTGGCAGAAGCGCTTGGAGAACCACTGGAGAATGGCAAAGAGCCCAAAGATCTTCACTGTGTTCTGGTGACGGTAAGGCCGTGTAACTTTAGCTAGTGTGTTGTGACCTATGAGGATAACGTTAAATTTATATTTCATTAGTGCATTTAAGGCATGTTTCACAACTATGATTTAGCAAATCTCACAATCCGCAATGTCATAGGTAGCTGGAATAAGTCTTTTATTTGATACGTTTTGTAAGTCAAACTTTAAACTTCTCTAAAAGCACCGTTTAGTATCACGTTAACACAAAATCTGCACCACCATTTTTTAAATTAAAAGGTTGATGGCGTAAATAAACCAAATTAGCTGTCTTCCAAACGGTCTGTAAATATTGACCTTGTTCCTGTGTAATTACACTGTTGGTATTCTAACTGAATAGAGGTAAATGTCAGATTTCTCCCCTAAATGTAGTAACTGCGCCAGTAGCTGACCTGTTTGTAACTCTGTAATTCGAGTAGCACTGTAGTTTATAGCTTATTTAGGCTGCAAATTGTAACGAAAAATATTCAGTAATTAGATTAGTTAGTTAGCTCATTATGAATAATATGACTAATGAATAATTGAGACAAGTTTGTAGCTTGCCTATAATAATAACATAGTTTTGTTTGAATTATTATCGCCTTTGAGTTATTGTCTTTGTTTCTAGTTCCAGGTTCTAACCTGCACCGTTTTGTTTGTGTAGAACCCGCAGATAGAACACAGGAAGTTGAACGAAGTGGGCCGTTACTGCAGAGAGAGTCGCTGTGAGAACCAATGGCTTCCTCACATCAACCTGCATCCACGCTGAGTCACAAGTACAACCAATAATTAACAAACCTTAAGCATAATATTTAGCGTGAACTGCTGCTGATGCTCCAGAGGAAACCCTGCTGGAGATTTACAGTTTTCAGTAGAAGAAAGAAAGAGATCTAGCACCAAGACGGATTGGGCATTTATTTGTCATCTGGCCACTAGGGGGCCAAAGTTGCAGCTACACGAATGGGTTAAGCGCAATATCCCAGGGCTCCAGCAGGTGGTGCTGCAGTACGGATGTATATACTGTATAGCTATTGAGAATGTCATTTTTTTTAGGTTTAATTGATCCCTAAGGGAACAGATATCGCAGGTCATATTGATCATGATCACAATCCAGAGCATGCAAACATATTATATTATAAACATTCTGATTATTTATAAACCAACATTCTGTACGAACATCAAATAAATAAAAAATGCTCCCATTTTTCTTTTGAAATTGGTTACAGTGTACGTGTTATAGAATGGATAATCACATGACCGATGTTGGGTTGTTTTTGAAAGCTACAAAATATCTAATCCATAAAAAGGTAATAAGAATATTTTAAAACAACTATCTTTAAATAATAAATCACGATTGTTTGTCTTAGTATCACTAAGATTTAAAAAAAAATGTAGAATCTTTCCAGAAACACTGCATTTTCAAAATAAAAATTTGATTTTGAAAGTCATGCATTAATATTTACACAACGAAATTATTTTATTCAGAACTTTTAAACCTAGAAACGCGTACAAACCGAACGCCTACAACTTAAAACCTACATATTCTTAGAAACAAACTGCAGCAAAAGTATTTTATTCTATTTATATTTCACTTATTTAAAGCTGAACTTGATATTTTGCCTTTGTGCACCGAGCCTTCCAAATCATTTTCCTTGCATCCTGATGCTCTCGGTTTAGCCCATGCGCCAGACTAAAGGGAACATCCTTTTGGGGCCATCGGTGGGGTTTGTGGAATGTGGTTCGGAGAGTCTGGTGTCTATGCTTCTGAATGTAGTATAGAATAACATCGATAATATCAATCCAGAGCAAGAACCAGAAAGGTCAGTCTTGGAACACATTCAAAACAACGTAAATAAACTCATTATCAAGCTTAACTTCAGTTTCTAATCAAGAACCTGCAAATCGTTAAAGCATCAGCGCTCCAGATATCCGTTGTGACTTGAACTGAGTGAGCCAAATGAGTCAAATACTAGGGCTGTACCGATCCCGATCCGATATTCCGTATCGGCCCGATATGTGTCAAAACCACTGGATCGGAGATCGATTAATCTGACATCTTTTTTATATCATGTGTGGACTTATTTTAAGCTCAAGGATGATAAAAGTAAAACAGCCGAGTGCAGCGTACGCAACGCCAATGTATCAGGAGGTGGTAACAGCGTATCGGTCCGATATCGGTATCGCCAGATATTCAAGGTTGCACTATCAACATCGGTATCAGGCATGAAAAAATTGTATCGTGCCAGCCCTATCGAATACATATGTGAGATTACCCAGAGCGCACTGCTGCTGCATGTTCATCTGTGTTCATTAATTTAACCGCTATTGTTAAGTACAGGGTCAAACGCTTGGCATGATCCACGTACGTACAGAACTAGGCAAAAGTTTTGGCACCTCTTCAGTAATGCACGACTGCACTGTATTTGAACTTGTGGAGCCGTTTTCCATTTTGAATATCCTGCTTCAAATTTCAATTTCAGGAAGAAGCTGAAGCTGAGAGCGATGCACACTCACACTATTTATTTACTTCTACTATATCAGCATTGTCATCATCGTCGTCATCGTTTTGTTTTGTTTTTTTTAAACAGCAATATCCACAAAATATTAACAGTGTGCAAGAAAACATGATTTTATGGCACATCAGAGAGAGAGAGAGAGGGTTACAAAAAATAGGGATTCTTCAGAATCAAGGCAGAGAAGATGCACGAGAAGATAGAACACAGGATGACGGAGGAAAGTGGAGTGAACACACACATACAGGGTTATTCACTTTGTCATTTCTGTTTGTTAGTTTTATTAGTGTATGGAATTCATTTTCTTGTACTTAGTTTTTAGGGTTAGTTGTTTCTTTTTTTCGGCGGACAAATCTGTCACGTGAGAAACGGCTTAATAACTAAATCTAACAAAAACTAAATTAACCTTTGTTTATTTTGATTTTTATTTTTTTTCAAAACGTATGTGAATTTTGATTTAGGCCGAACTGTCTCAAAAACGGACCTTATTAGTTCGAGAAATTTTTTTTCCCCGAAACAATAATAACCCTGATACACGCGTGCGCGCGCAAACACACGCACTCGCACACATCCAAAATCTGCGTAAAATCAATCGATCACTAGCTGATTGCTCATTGAAATATGGCACCAAGCTTCACCCTCAGACTGTTGCCAAAACTTCTTTCACATCATAATAATAATGATAATAATTTGATTAATCTGAGGTTCTTTATTTGCGTTCCTGAAGTTTCTCGATAATCAGAGGTTTCTGGGATTTACCATAGCCTATAAGTAATTTTAGTTCTTTAGTAATTTCATCATTTTATTATCTACAGTAACTACGAAAATGATTTACCTTTCCCTACCAAAGAAGAGCGCCGGCATTCCCCTGAGCGTTTTATTTAAATAAGTATTAAAATCAGGTGATCTGGTACTAAAACTAAAAACAGTCTAGAACTAAAAAGTCGCGCCTGCCTTTAACACTACAGATCCATCTTTCTGCCGTTACTGTGGAATAGGTTTTTTTTTTTTAAGTAAAACCATCAGAGCTTTTAAACAAATCTCTAGTTAACACTGAGTTTATACTGAAGAATTCAGAACATCTAGTGATAGAATAGAGGAGTTTAGGGCTTCAGAACCTTCACAGTCAAAGCGATCCTAAAACCTGCAACATCAGAGTCTAGAACCTTCACGTTTTAGACAATTTTACATTAAGGACAAGCCATTTTTCCATACAATAGAATCTATAGCCAAAGTATTAATTCAACACTAAGGACTCTACAACTATCATGACTTAGAATCTGAAACCTTCACCATAAGACTTTGGAATCCTTCAGCACTGCTGATTCTAGACCACTTCACATAAAAGTGAAAGATTCCAGAACCCTTGCACAGATGCTACTTTAGCCGTCACACTAAAAATCCTGGAACATTTTGAGAAAAGATGAAGACCTATCTGGAATCTTTTACGCTGCGGGCCGCAGAACATGCACACTGAACGTTCCCAAACCTTAAACGCAGACAAACACAGAACATCCACACCAATAACTGCAAAATAAGAACTTCAAACCGTGAACGCTGAGGATCCTTGCTAATACAACCTAGAACAGTGAAAACTCTCGAGGCTCAACCTGAGAGCTTTGGATCTTGTGAAACCAATGCAGATCCAAGAACGCAGTTCCTTTAATTTAGCATGTGGAACCTTCGTTGGAACCACTGAGCACTGCTGATGCTCCGTGTTATTTAAGAGATTTAATGTTAACATTTTGATTACAATCGATAATTCAAATAAACTTGCATGAAAACTGCACATACCTGGGGTTTTCTTATTTACAGAGAAGTCTAGAACCACAAAAACAATTGTTATTATTATTATTATTATTATTATTATTATTAATAAAATTACTACTAATTGAAGAGACATCAGGGTCACAGTGGCACCGTCGGAATACTGACTCACAACATTCAGGTCTAGTAAAACCACAAACAAACACCCTGTCCCTTACTGCTTTATCTAATGACCTCACTGCAGAAGTGTGCATGAAAACTGTACTGTCCATGTTCTCATCAGACATTCTCATTTTCTATAAAATGTAAAAATCAACAATAAATCAGCATTTAATTTGGCACTTGGTCACATTCTAAACTGTTTTAACGGCTGGTGCGTTACATACAGACACACAGAGACACACACACACACACACACACACACAAAATGTACAGGTGCAGACTTTCAGACTATTGTACAGCAACACGTAATTAATTAAAAAGATCCAGAAAACATAACCGATGCCTTCTGATCTTTGACAATCATAGAACAATTTTAGAACTTCCACTATTAAGAGCTTGAGGACTGAGAACTTAAGACCCTCCACCGATTAAACCTTTGAAACATCAAGGCCTTGAGAACCTTCACCAATGAGGATTCCCATTCTGGACTCATCTCCGATGAAGGTTCATTTTCCCACGAGTCCTAAGACTGAAAAATACTTCACCCCATATGATTCTAGAACTACCAGACCAATGGTTTTAGAAGCTGCTCCGACACTTATGATTGTTGAATGTTTGCTTTTTAGAGGTTTCAAGAACTGCCATCACTGACAATTCTAGAATAATATTAACTCTGATAAGTCCGGACCTTTCAGTTCAAGGACTCAAAGACCTTTAACACTGACGAGGGTAATATGTTTATCGTTCTGGAATCATCAGTGATGAAGGCACTGTTCACACCAGCGTTAAGGAATTCAGAACCTTCACACCCGAAAGGTCCAGATCTTTCACCACAAAAGGCTAAAACATTCATCACTGTTTTGTGCAGTGAACCTTCATACAGATTTGATCTTCATATAGACTTTAAACCCTTTAATAGAGTCCAAGACGACCCTACATGTTTGCTTCACATATAGGCCAAAAATTCTTTAAACCTTTAGTATGATCAATCTCGAGCTGTGCTGAAACTTCTAAACATTTAACATCAACACCTGTGGAACTATAAAGTTTGTACCTTGAACAGCGGAACCTAGAACCTTTGCTGTGAAGGTCCTCTCAAGAAACGTTCGTATTTTAGAAGTGTAGCGGTAAGGCATCTAGAGAAGACCCGAGAACCATCCGCCGAAGACCCGAGAACCATCCGCACACACACACACGAAGCATTCGTACAGAACATTCTGATGGATGGATGCGTGAACACACAACAGGTTAAGTGACGTGTAGATGGGAACAGGAAAGGAAATCAAGAGGACAGAAGGATAAAACGGTTCCACGCGGGAACAAAGACGACGGCGGCAGCGGCACGTCAGTTATCAAACACTGTACAGAAGAAGAACCGCAACAAACAGCTAGAGATAAAGATCAGAACACGCGTGACATCATCTGAACGAAAGTTTGTACAGGGGAGATACGAGTTCTGAGTGGGCTTTACAATCAGAATGGCCTTTTAAGAGAGAACCAGGTTCAGTTACAGCAGGGGCTGGGTGGGGGTGAGGTAGGTCTGAGCCGAGACCTCCCAATGAACACCGTTTGTGTAAAAAAAAAACCAAAAAAAAAAACCCGGCTATTTTTACGCACCTCAAAACTCCCGATTACTCGATTACTTGATTGCAGGCAGACTGCACACCTGGGCCAGATAAGACTTGTTTTAAGAAAAGGCCGTGTCTTGTTTTAGTTTTAATTAACGGCACTGAATTAACGGTTTGTGAATAGAAAAGTAAAAAAAAAAAAAAAAAAAACTGTATGAAAACGGGACAAGGTCATCCCTTTGTAAACAAGAACATCATGAATGGAGAACTGGGCTTCGCCCCAAATGGCTCCCTAGGTGCAAACTGCAGCATGGGCCAACAATGACAGCCTGCAGTACACGGTGGGGTTTTTGATAAAAGGGATGAGCTGAACTTTCGCACACTACGTGGTGAACAATGTGGATTGGGACAGAGCCAGAAGACGGACCCCTTTCTCACTGAGAACCGCCTCTCCTGATTTAATCATGCGTGTTGTGGGTGTGTCAGTAAGAAGGGGGCGTGTTCACGAGAGTGAGAGGGAGTGTTTACGTGAGAAGGGAAGTGTCAGTAATGTAGCGTGACAAAGCAAAAGAATGGACGGACAGACGGATTCATGAAAGCACAGATCAGAGAGTGGGCGTGGCTAGAGGAGAATGCAGGGCTTTTTATCTTTAAATGGGTTTTCAGAGGTTGGCACGCCCACCAAGAGGGCATCGCTTCGGGCATGCTGCTCGCAGTAACTCATCAGATCAGCCGCCGCCTTGGACACCTGCACGAAAGAGTTTTTTAAAAAAATCACACTACGGTAAACCGAACCTTGCTATATGAAGTCGGTTGTAGTAAACGTGCCAACCACGGGGTTTCGTACCTTGATGCGTTCGATGCCAGCCTCGATCCTGAGCTGCTCGACCAGTTTTCGGGCTTGCGCTATGTTATTAGTCGTAGACATTCTGGGCCATTGGTTATCACACAGGACAGAAATCTAAAAGGTAAAAGAAACGTAAACGTAACGAAACGTAAAGGTAAAAGACATGTAAAAACAGCATGAAACTGCTGAGGCTTGAAACAGCTAGATTCCGGCGGCACCTTCTGGCCTACACGCTACTGAAGACTGATTTCAGTCTCTTCACCTTAGCATTTTTAATAGCAGGAACTGTCTCCGAGCATCTTTACAAATGATCGATTTAGATTAGATTTGTTTAGACTCCTTCCTTGGAAACCTGGCTTCTACTCTGGCTGGGAGCGGATTTACTTACAGATAAAATCAGATGTGAGGAGTCACGCTGAAAGAATCAGGAACTGCAGTAGGGTTGGTCAAAGGAGGACGTTTCAGAAAGTCCCTGGTATATCTAGAAAGGCAAAAACGGAAGCCATCGGTTATTCGAAGAGGACAACAGAAGAGACCTGATTTTACGAGGCTGTGCCACTCGAACCTTCTCCTACAAAGCTTAACCAGGAACCTGAGACACACCAGATGATTCAGGTTTTAGTTCTAAATCCATGCCAGGGTACAGACCAGGGAGCACACATGATCGCAGGGAGCCAACAAATGGAGCTTAGAGAACGAAGGCCTGCCCTGGCATATTCTGAAATGACTTGTATTGTCGAAATAAGAGATGCACTGATCGACTGGCTGGTGGCCGGAATCAGGTGGTTTACAGCATAACAGGTGCTCGATTCTGTGCCAGTCACAGTTACACTTGCACAGAGCACGACAGCGGCACAAACACAGCAACACATGAACAGCACAGCGTTCTTCTATTCAGAATTCAGTTTGTGTGTGTGTGTGTAGAGATTGAAACACGGCTCAACCACACGCCAGTTCATTTATGAGACAGCTGCTGATGCATGTTGACCGGGAGTGTTGGACTTCATTTGTGTTTTGAGTGCTACTTAGCCAGGTAAATAGTCTCTACCTGTATACTGCAATAATAACAAGGAAGTTGGGAGACTATTGAGGGAGTTCGGCATTTGAAAAGCACTGAGCACTCCCTCTTCATTGTTAGCCACTGACTGCATCGCAATCACAACTCGACCCGATTTGACGGTTTTAAAACGACTGCTTTTATGTTTGGAACAGTGAACGTACTCCTTTTTCATTTTTATTATTTATACACAAGTCGTGGTATCAACACTATCAATTTCCTCTCGTCCTATAACTAACGAGCTCAAACATAAGCGACTCCTCTTTCTTAAATTTAGATTAAGTTAGATCAAAGTTTCTCCCACACCGTTTGAGGGAGGTGAGAACAGATCTCATCTGTTTGTAAGGGTAAAACACGCTCGGTTCCCTTCAGCCCCACTGTTTTACAGCTCTGGTTTCAACTTCATAGCCCAATTCTTGTAACCGTTTTTACTTGAAAACCAACACAACTCACTTCACTATCTGACCTCCAGTGCTGATGAATGCCAGTGTATTTCCCACCTTGTATTTATACACCAGTGTAAAATGAGAACTTCTCAAGGAGGAATCTCTGAGGGTGCCAATGGCAAAATATTCTCCCTATCACAGTGTGGGTAATTAAATCTCGCAGTAATAGACGAGGTATGAGTGTAATTAACTCTCTCTGTCCTCTGAGGGCCAGTGTGAGAAGCCACACCCCTTTTCCTGGATAACTAATAACAACTGGAGTCCCACGTTGGCTGGTATAAACATTAAAGCATAAGGGGGGAGACCGCAAACCCATAAGAGAATACATTACTATGATACAATAATGGATGATTTACCTATGTTCATCCTGTATGGTAGGGAGGCAAATAAACTAAATACATAACCAAATCTATAATTTATATATA
>JAUZST010056786.1:0-23870 GCA_034779995.1 Parotocinclus haroldoi | reverse complement strand
AATTTTGTTTGTGATAGGTGTAGGCTTGTAGCTAGTCTGACGGAGAAGATTGTAGTGTTAGAGGCGCGCATCCAGACGTCAGAGAAGGCTAGCTCAGATTCTAGCTTAGCAGGTCTGGATGCCCCAGGCATAGTTAGTGCCCCCCAATCCGGCAGCACTCTCTCAGCAGGGCAAGTGGGTGACGGTTTGGCGATGTACTCATAGGGCTAGCCCACCGGAGCACCACTCTTTACCTGTTCAGGTGTCCAACAGGTTTATCCTCCTCAGTGAAACACCCACTGAGAAACCTGTTGAAAGAGCTCTGGTCATAGGTGACTCTATTCTGAGACACGTGAAACTAGCCATCCCTTTAGGGACACCAGCAGCTTTTGTTTTATGTATCCCTGGAGCCAGAGTGCCGGACATACTAGGGAGCTTTAGTGAGCTTTGTTGTGGAAATTCTCTATAAAATCCAAGACAAAGCAGGCTGAGCAGCAAATGAATTAAAAATGTATTTCTGCGCAGAGGATCCAACACATCCACATGTGTGGATAACAAGCAAGGGTTTTTTTATACACAGTTTCTCCTCCTTTGTGGTCTCAGACATAGCTTAGATAACAAACAGGTGTTTCATATCAACATCCTTGAGGAGGACCATTTCGTTTTTTCTTTATCTAAAAAAACTCATGCACATTCACATCCTCCTTTCTCACACAATTCAGCATGTTTATATATAACATTAATATACTGGTTTCAGAACAAAACATACCATAGAAGAGTAATATTGATTAATAATACAAAAGGTTTTTACATTTTCCCCAACACTCTTCCCCTTGTTACTATAAACATCTGTCATATAAATTCACAAAAAGAACATTACATTACATGTACATTACATCCAGAAATGCTGACACAAGCTTATGATGTGATATTGGCTTACCTGAGGATGTGAGGAAGTTTCACTGCCTCCACAGATTACCAAAGTTGTGGACAAACCCAAAGCTGTACCTGGAGTCTGTGTAGATGGTGACAGACTTACCCGCAGCTGCCTTGCATGCCTCAGTAAAAGCCACTAGTTCAGCTGCCTGTGCAGAAAAATGTGAAGGTAGACTGCCTGAAATAAGAGTAGCGGTAGGGGTTACGACAGCAAAACCAGATTTAGTGACTCCTGAATGATCCTTGGAGCTGGAGCCATCCACAAAGAGAATCATATCAGGATTATCAAGAGGAACATCTTTTAAGTCAGGCCTAGGAGAACAGACAAGACCCAGGGTGTGCAGAGAGTCATGATAGGCAGACATTTTCATCAGGTACCTAGAATTAAAAAAGTCACTGCAGGGGGAAAAGCTTTCTCATATTTGGCCCCCCGGCTATGGAAAAAACTTCCCACTTTAGTCAGAGATTCAGACACTCTCCAAATGTTTAAGTCTAGGCTAAAGACATTCTTATTTACTCAGGCTTTTAGGCTGTGTTAAATTCTGGTTACCTCCCTTTAGTTATGTTGCTATAGTTAATGCTGTTCTCATGCTGCACAAGGCATCAGTGTTGGATAATAGACTCTGTGTTTCAAACCCAGCAATAACCACATTTTCTCTTTTCCCTCAGAGCTGATGTTCTGTGCTGCACCGCGCGCCTGGATGTTCTTCTGGCTCGACATCTCTCTGATGGTCTCCAACAGCGGAGGCAGGTCCCACCAGAGTGCAGAAACTCCCTCCATCAGTTGGACAGTAGGAGATGATGTGCCTTCAAGGACCTCGCTCCCTTTTTCAGTGGATACTGCATTGTACAGGGACGATAATCTTTTGCCCAGAGCCATGGCTCAATTGAATCTAGTGGGTTAGGGGTGGGAAAAACGGGCATGTTTACAATATCACACATTTGTGAGAGTAAATAAAACATCACTGTGGGTAAGAAACGGTAGCTGAACTTGAAGGCGGTATGTATTTGTGGAGGGTGAGAGATCCCATCCAGCCCACATGGAGGGCTTCAATCACAGATGGATGAACAGAAACCAACGAATTCAGACATGTCTCTTCCGTTATAGGGTCCCCACCCACTCCCACTACGAGAGTGGTCTTTCCTGACAATCGAGGATCAGGGCGCAACGCCCTTGTCCATAACACTGAAATAGCTGCCCCGCTATCCACTAGAAAGGGTACTGTTTGGTTTTCAACTACTAGATCTAAATATTGGCAGAGCAGAGGTTTTTGTTAAGAGCATTTAGTAATTTAGAACAGTCTTACCAGATTCAGGGTGTACTGGGTGTGGTGTGTTGAGGTCCCATATGAATCAGTTCGCCCCCTCCTCCTCAAAGC
This sequence comes from Parotocinclus haroldoi, assembly GCA_034779995.1. Classification (NCBI taxonomy): domain Eukaryota; kingdom Metazoa; phylum Chordata; class Actinopteri; order Siluriformes; family Loricariidae; genus Parotocinclus; species Parotocinclus haroldoi. The sequence goes on along the minus strand of JAUZST010056786.1, from coordinate 21,576 downwards.
ATCTGTCTTGTTGATCCAACTGTGGACCTGGACAATTTGCAGCAATATGTCCCATTTTGTCACAATTGTAACATCTGTAGATGGAATAGTTTTTTTTCAGTGCTTGACTGGAATCCCCTTGTCTGCGATCTCAGTACAGTCTGTAACCTTCCTGTATCCACCTCGATGCAATTGTCTTTAACCAGCTGTTGTATATCCAGCCACAGTCCACTCGCTCTTTTAGATGACTCTCATAAGCACTCATTTCAGGACCGGGATACACCTCTGGTTTGTCAATGCCGCAGTTTGGCTTGTGGATCTTTCCGAGTTCATGCAGGTATTCAGTCACTTGTTTGCATGAGGAGAGTTTATTAAGATCCAGATGAACGGGGAAAGCCGTTATGATCCGCTGAAAGAGCTCCTCGGCTGTTTGCTGCTATGATAATCCTGACTCCTGGTCGTAAATGATGTCTGTGTTCAGAGACAAAGTTCCTTGTACCAGAGGCCATTTCAGTTTCAACTGCACAGGCTTTGGCAAGCTTGTTGATTAGATGGTTTCTATCCTGTTGGGAAAAGTCGTCCAGTTTCAACGTGCCTAGTTTTCTTTAATGGGAAGTGGATAGTCGGCCTTTCTTTGCCTGCGACCTGGTCTGGACAGGGAGATGTGGGTCGTCCTTATCCGTGTCAGTGGTGTTGTATTCATCCAGTTGTGGATCTGTGGCGAAAGCTCCTGCTGCATCTTGCCCTGCCTGGAGAAGTTCGGATTCAGCTGGAGGTGGTGGTGAAGGTGGAGGAGGCGGAATGAATTCTTTCTGTAAATTCAGAAACTGACCACAAGTTACTGTTTTCTTAAGTGTATGTTGATTTTTACCGGCCTGTTCTTTTTGTTTGTCTAACTCTTTCTGTGCTGCCTGTCTAAATGTGCCATAAGCATGTGAATTTAGCTTCCATGGAAAGTTCTCGGGCATTCTACTCAATCGCCGTTCCTTTACCAATTCGGTTGCTTTATCATACCGATCATGCTGTTTTTGCAGCTTCCTCTTAAACTTGTTTAATTCTGCTAAGTCCAAGGTTCCCACGGGTGGGAAATAGGCATACTTTATCCAATCATCAATTTGGTCGCAACTATCTGGACACTTAGTTTTCATACGTTCCATTAACGGACCGGAAGGAGGAATATTACAGTGCACTACTCCTTTCCCAGACTTAGATTGTTTCTGACCCATCTGTATTACTATTTGTTCAGAGCGACTGGACCTAGATTAAACACACAGTTTAATCTTCTTATACTATTTCACACAGATCCTTAATCCAAAACTCACTCACCACCTATCTGTTTCCGAAGTTTCCACAGTGATTCTTTTCCCTTGCAGGGGTTGCAGCTCACTAAGAGAGAAGTCCTCCTTCTCCAGGTTGCGCAGACCTTAAAAATGGAGTTGAGAGGGACTGGATGTTCATTCCGTTCTTCTCGGGAGGCTTATCTTCCTCTCAGCCGGTGCAACCCTGCTCGTAGCGCCATTTTGTTGTGGAAATTCGCTATAAAATCCAAGACAATGCAGGCTGAGCAGCAAATGAATTAAATATTTATTTATTGGCAGAGGATCCAACACATCAGCAATGTGTGGATAACAAGCAAGGGTTTTTATACACAGTTTCTCCTCCTTTGTGGTCTCAGATATAGCTTAGATAACAAACAGGTGTTTCATATCAACAATCTTTATCTAAAAAAAACTCTCTTGCTTCATGCACATTCACATCCTCCTTTCTCACACAATTCAGCATGTTTATATGTAACACTAATATACTGGTTTCAGAACAAAATATACCATAGAAAAGTAATATTGATTAATAATACAAAAGTTTTTAAATTTTCCCCAACAAGCTTCAGAGCCATAGATTCTCTAGGACAGTTATTCATGTACGGGACGATATACGCCTTCAGCAGTCAGAAGTTACTAAGGCTAATTTTGTAGAGGTGATTAGATTTGGGAAGGCAATGTCCAATGCGGTAGTGTGCTCTGGCCCCATTCCAGTGCGGCGAGGTGACCAGTCCTACGGTCTTTATAGACAACTGGTCTAGTTTTGAGGGTAAGCCTGGTCTCTTAGGACGTAACAGTGTCCATCCCACTCGGGAAGGAGCTGCAATCATCTCCTGCTGTATTGCCCATAGTCTTATGACAGGATTTGTTAGGGGCTGACTATCTAGAGCAGGGATCAGACAGCAGGCAAATTAGGCTTAACCAACTGTTTGCTGGTAGCCATGCACCGTCACCCAGACCTAACTCTATTAAAACTGCATAGGTTACCCGAATCTGCCCCAAACCTAAATGCACCAAAAAAAGTTTGCTTTGATAACCTTATTAGGATAAACACAGATAGTCCATGTAGAAATAATTATCTTAAACTTAAGCTAGGATTACTTAACATTAGATTGCTGACGTAGACTTCACAGTTACTCCTGTGCTTACACTGACATACTTGTTTACTGCATACTCCATATAAAGCATCATACTAAAAGCGAAACTGCATCATCACCACACTGTTGTTTACCAACGTAAAACAAAAAAAGATGCATGGTGTTACTGGCTGTTTAACAAATTGGGAGTAATCAAAGAGGAAAGGGTACATGTACCTTTTCTTGCTGTACTTGTGAGAAACAAATGTCCTTACAATTAGTGTGTTTACATACCTTTATTAAACGGATAACTGCAGAAAATCAGATTGTCAGTAATACAATCAATGAGTTAAAATGAACTCTGTAATCATATAACAGACAACCTCCAGGTTTACATGACTAGGACAGATTTTCTCGAGGAATGTTGTCATTTTGTTGTGCATTTAATTGCGGAGTTGCCAGATCCCACAAGGAAAATAACTATCTTGAGTTGAAGAGTATCTCAAAATGAACAACAAACAGAACATTGAAGCGAATGAGCTACAACTGGGAGACCCTACAAATACTGTAAAATTATTGCTATACTAATGATGTAACAAACTCACAAATAAGCATTTGTATCGATGAATGATCACAGAATGGACAAGGGCATATGTGAAAATACACTGTTTAATCGTGTTTAGGATTTAGGATAAAAAACCATTATTGTAATTTATCTATGATGACAGACTCCGATCTTGGCATGTAAGCTGCATAGCATTTTAGGATAAATTGCATCTTTGAACCTGAACTATCGTTCTTTGGGAGGATTTCCATTCCTGCGTCTTGAATGATACCTGCAGAGGAAGATGGAACCAGTTAAGCCTTTAACTGGTTTAAAAGGAACATATAAAGAAACAGTAGATGTATAATAAAAGTAGATGTATAATAATAAAAAGCTTACTGTCCAACTGGGTACCAGCGGTGCTTTGAGGTGTAGAACATTTTGCTAAGCTCCTCCATAGCCAGAGTCTTTTTATCACTGATAACATTCTTATCGAGACAAGACTTTAAAACCAGATCATATTGTTCTGCTGGACCAGTGATGGGATCTGGTCTGGCAATGGGCTGGTTCGCAAAACAGAGAAAAAATATTAACCAGCAGAATAAAATATAAAATAAAAAGATTCAAATTATATACATTTTAATAAACCAATTAAAGCACTTGCAAAGCACCGGGATACTTAAAAAGTGGTTGTCCAAATGTAATGTGTTATACACCCCCTCCACAATTATTGACACCACTAAAAGGAAGTAAAAGGGTTCAAACATGTTATGGACATGTGAAACATGATTGCAGTAGTATCAGGGATTGGGCCTGTTCTGCTGCGTCACATTCCACAAGAGCTACCATCTCCCTGTAATTCTGTTTTGCATTTCATTTTCAATCTAATTTCAATAATGTCTAATAAATCAAGGAATTTTAATCATGAATCATGAGTCATGCACTGCCATGGATTCATACATTATTGCGTACTGTCTGCCAACTGTGGCAAATGTATTGATGTCTGGAATCACTGAGCACTAAAAATTGAAAGCCATCTTCAAGTCTGCCTCACAACTGCTTGAGATGTAGAAGCTCTTTGGAGAAGTTTTACAAAGAGTCGCATCTGAGATAGAAAGGCTACAGATAGAGAGAAAAGGACTGAATTTGGCAATGATTTCACAGAGAACTGCAAGAACTGCAGTAAGGAAATTTACATATTGTTTTTTCTGTAATTTCTGTTAAAAACCCTGGTGCACTCCTAATGCTAATTTTTTGTATAGCACCTATGTCCAAAAATCTTGTTATAATGTGCATGTAAGGTACTTTCAAATGCTAAATGGAAAGGTGCTATACAACTAGTTTTTATTATTACTAATTACACTGCTCACAAAAAATATTTATGTGAGCAGTATATACGTAATTAGATTTTTTTAAATTGTATTTTCTAGTTTATCTAGCTTGTTTAAAATTAACTACATAAACAAATAAAAAGATAGGAGAAGACCTGATTGATCCAATTCCTGCCCTGGGTTCGGTCCATCCTGTGGTACAATCTCAAAAGAGGATTGGTTTAATAAGTGGAGGCCACTGACATCCCTCCTTGTTTTTCAGTAGTGACAGCATCACTACTAGTGATGCTTGCACAGGTAACACCGGCAAGTATACATGTAATTGCTAGAAGGTTTGCTGTGTCTCCCAGCACAGTCTTAAAAATATGAAGGACATTCCAGGAGACATACAGTTACTCTTTGAGAGCTGGACAAGGTCATAAAAGGTTTTTAACCCCTCAGCAGGACCAATATCTGCTCCTTTGTGCAAGGAGGAACACAAAACGACCCCCAGCAGGCCTCTGGTGTGAATGTGTCTAATTATTACACTGTTATTTATATTTTTTAAATTGTAATAGTAAATAGATTATGTAATGACGAAGAGACATAATAACAGCAAATAAAAAACAAGAACAATAACATTGGAAAAAATAATAAATAACTAATAATAAATACAAGTAAATATAAAAGATATTCATACATACGCACATACCTATACATATGCATACACACTTGTAAGTACATACGTAAAAATAAATAAATAAATAAATTTAAAAAAAAACAAAGGAAAGGATAAGCAGTTACAGAGCCACCAAGTTTAAAAAATAACACCCCCAACATAGACAACATGTATCTGAATAAGCATGTACCCAAATGTAGCACAGCATTGCATTGGCTTAAATAATCATCACAATCTCAATGTCCACACTTCCCAGAACCTGTCGTCTTGGTGGTGTATTTCAAATGTTGTTTATTCCAGAGGCAGAACAGTGGATATTTATTTCAGCCCCTCTTTTGTAGGGGCTGTTGATGGCATCCATAATAGCAATATGTACTTTCTAGCTAAATAAAGCAAGCCAGTCATCAGGTCAGAACACAGGAAACTTCACTAGCATTTGGTTGCAATACCCACCTTAGTTAACTCATAGTTAATGTCTGTAGCATGGTGTAAACACAAAGTGGTGTTGGAGTCACGTGTTAAATCGATGTTCACAGTGCTGTAAAAAAAGAGACATAAATGTTGGTCAAACTAAGGTTAAGCCTCATTCAGGAGAGATAATAAATTTAAAGAAAAGTTTTCTCTATATTACTGCTGGCCACCACTGTTGGAGTTGCATTCATACACACAATTTAAAGCAGCTATAAATGATTGTCGGTGCATATTGGCAGCGCTTACCAGTTATCTTTAGAATATGATGATTGGTATGTTGCTGTGGGTCGAACTGCACAAGACATCACATAAAATAAGCAAAATATCAGTAAAAACAGTTCATGCTAACAATCTGTAGTAAGAGGCCACATGAAAGACACTAAACATTTGCAATAAACCTATGTAATCTCACACAGCATCTTGATGATTCACAGATAAATGTGAAAGAAAAGTGAATGTGAAAAGTGAAATGCTCAGGTTCAAACATTACATATAAAAAGATTCCAATTACATACACACTTACATGTATGTACACATCTATGTACTTAGGATATATCGATCGTACTTTTTCAGTATGTAACAGCACATAACTTAGCATACTAGGTGTTTTAAATAATACTTGCTTATCTTTACTTAAAGGTATAGAGCGCTCTACAAAACATTTTATAAATGTTTCAATACATCCCCTTCATAAATCAGGGAGCATCACTACAATCCAACTCTTTTAATGTATATAAAGCAATTCACTTTATGGATTTTTGGATATTCTGTGAGGCAAAGTTCAGCCTGCGATCAATAACAGCAAAGTCATTACAAAATATGTATATTTTGCTAATTTTTTCACCTACAAAGATTGGAGAGGTCAGTAATTTGTATCGTGGGTACACAACTGTGAAAGACAGAATCTAAAAACATTCAGAAAATCACACTGTATGATTTTTAAATAACTAATTTGCATTTTATTGCATGAAACAATCACTTGATCACCTACCAACCAGCAAGAATTGTATTAATTCGCACCCGTTTTAACTTGTCACCGGTATAAAAGACACCTGTCCACCCACATAGTCAATCATAATCCAACCTCTAAACTATGCTCAAAGTAACAGAGCTGTCTAAGCACACAAGTGACAAAATTGTTGACAACAGGCAACCAGCTTGGTCTGAAGGAAACAACTGTTGGTGCAGTCAATCAATAGTCAGACAGTCATAGTCAATCTCCGAGCAAGATCTCACCTTGTGGGGTCAGGACGAGTCTGAGAAAGGTCAAAAATCAGCCCAAAACTACACAGGAGGACCTGGTCAATGGTTTGAAGAGAGCTGGAACCATAGATTAAAGTCCTGCAGGGTGCAAGGTCCTGATGCTCACGCCACCAAATGTCCAGGCCGTTTTAAGACAATGGAGGCTAAGGTCATGTGGTCAGACGAGACCAAAAACAATTTGAAACCACACAGTTTCAACCGTAGACCACAGATGATGGAATCCACCAAAAATGTATTGCAACTACAAGAGGAGAAACGTTCTTAAACGTTCTAAAGTGTTGAACCGCCTTTATATCCAGTCATGACACTTACCTTTAGACTGTTTCAAGCATTTTGTTTTGAGCATTTCTCAACTTCCCCAGTCCTTTGTTGCCCGTTTCCAGCCAATCAAGGGCACACACAATCACACACTATGGGCCACTTTTTAGAGACATCAATTAACCTAACATGTCTTTGGACTCTGGAAAGAAACCAGAGTACCAAGAGTAACCCCATGCAGACACGGGGGGGACATGCAGACTCCACAGAGACCGGGCCACTCCACCCTGGGACTGAACCCGGGGACCTAATTGCTGAGGCAGCAGTGCTACCCATGTCTCATTCATTCACTCGCTACCCGCAAGCCCACTGTAATATTGTGCACAACGATAAAATTACCTCTAACTTGATATGACCTAAATATGCTATGCTAAATGTTTCTGAAATATGAGGTCTCAGCATTACTTAAAGTAAGTAGTTAAAACAGCGCCAATAGCTACCAGCTATGCGTGAGACACTGACCTTACCATAGCGCTAGTTAGAATGAAACATCCCCTAATTTGAATCAGAAGTAGAGACACCATGTCTCTATGCCTCAGTCTTGTGTAATGTTACTTAATATAATCATAAGAACACGTACCTGTAACATGACTTAATGGTTTACTAACGTTGCTGTACACTCGTATAAGACCACAAGGTAGCCAGTGCAACTGACGCCAGAACGCCATTTTTCCCCAAGAAGCAGTAGCTGCGAGTTCAGTGCGGTTGGTTTAACACTTATTTGGTGCATTAATGCCACCTATTGGATTGGAGCAATACGGCGTAATGGTTTTAAAACTCATTGACACCGTTTATTTATTATTTATGACACTAACTGTGGTTTTTGTGGTATCATAGTACACAATAATAAAAAATACGTTTCACACAATACAAGTTGAACAAGCATGGCACTGCAAAATGCATTTAAAATAAAGTTCTGTTTCTGAGCCGTGTCAATACTAGCGACTAATATTGAACTTGTTCTAAAAGTTCTAAAACACTTGTTTAATACCATACATCTCAATATCTTCTCGTTATTATTATTATTATTATTATTATTATTATTATTATTATTATTATTATTATTATTTACAGCACATAACGGAAGGATCCCTATTATTATTATTATTATTATTATTATTATTATTATTATTATTTGCTTTTTTTCTGCTGTAAAAAGTGTTGTGCAAAAGAAATCGTAAGAAATTGTTTCAGACATGAAACAAACATTAGTCCACCTCCCTCAGGTCTCAGAAGCACGAAATCGCGAAATGGACCCACAGGTGGTGCTATATCGAAGGCAATTAATAGATTTTAAATTCCTATAGAAATTTTAAGTTACAATAAAGAATTAATGTTACAAGGTTATTTCTTTGTAGACTACCTATATAGAATCACTAAGCTACACACATTATTTTTTTACTAATTTGCGTAATTTAATACTATCTGATTATGGGCGTGCCAAAGGTCAAATTGCTTTTTCCCAGAAACCGTAAGTCTGATTGATATAAACTTATAAACTCTCTAAATGAAATAGCTCACGATACTCAACTTACCGACTTACTGCACATCACATACTACAGGACTGCCACCAGCACCACCAGTTCCATAGACAGTCGCTTCGAAACCTCCAATAGCAGCACCCAGAGGCAAACACATACCCTGCCTACCCCGACCACCCTCCTGCACAACATCAGTATCATCAGGTCAGGTATGCAGAGCTCCCACAAGGTGGCAGGACCAGACAGCATTCCTGGGTGAACCCTCAGAGCAATGTGCCAATGAGCTAGTGGGTGTTTTATATATATATATATATATATATAGCGCACATTGCTCTGAGGGTTCACCCAGGAATGCTGTCTGGTCCTGAATTTCGAAACATGTGAAGGGTTTTAATGTGCATGGCTGTAACTCATTCACAGAATAGGTAACAGAGTAACTTCTTGTAGGCATATTTCGGAAGTTGATCCTACTCAAAACTTCAACAAAATTTGTCAGATTTGAGCAAAATTGGACAGACATATTTAGCCTAACACACCGAGGAAAATTTCCAGCCTAATGACTGCTTCAACATATGTATATGCAGTATTTGATTTTGCAAATGCCCAGATCTATGAATCTAAAATTGACTTAATTAAGGAAAAATGATCAACAAATTAGTTTACACAGATATGTAGTATGCTAGACTGGTGTTGAATATCAAGTTTGAATGAGATTTAATAAGGGCAAAAGCTTTTCATTTTGAAGATAACATGCCCTTTCCTAAAAAGAAAAGGTCTGATTAACAACCAGTTTACACACAAATAAGACACGTAATAAGACAGACTGATGTTGAGTTAAATTTGCGATTGTTGTCACGCACAAAGTCTGCTCAGGTGACCACATCCAGCACGCCACATTCTCATTATCACCGTCATACTAATTACACACAACTGTCTGTCATTACGCTGTGCAAATATATACACAACCATTTCTCATTCATTCATTGCTAAGTTCAATTAAATTCAGTTCAAATTTATTTATATAGCGCTTTTTACAATGGTACATAATTTAAATCAATAACAAATTAATAATAACATTTTAATTGGTAATAAAATAAATACACTAAATTACAAAATAGATTATAAAATGAGTCTTAAGTGGGAAATCCTTCGAAGCACATCGTCTCCTAATGTCCAAATGATGGATGGAGTTACTGCACTCTGGTGGGACTGGTTTCTGTTGATGGAGACCAGTAGAGTGATGCTGAGCTGGAAGAACATCTTAGTGTGTGGTGCTGGGACTGGTACCGGAACATCAGCTCTGAGGGAAAAGAGAAAATGTAGTTATTGATGGGTTAGGAGCACAGAGTCTATTATCCATTACTGATGCCATGTGCAGCATGACATTATTGTTATGTGGTGGACTTCAGTATATATCAAGCCGAAATAATCATTGCATATGTTTATCCCTAACCTGAGGGGTGAAAGTAGGGCAGTCAGTACTATAGTGCTGTGTTTTCATCCATGCGTGCAGTGATGCACTCCATAATCAACAGAAAGATGGTCTGTGCCTCTGAAGTTTCGTGACAACAGGTGCAGTTGCACTCTTGATTGGCATCAGGCAGTGAGTGACTGTATAGAAATTCCAACATTTTGAATAATTATTAAAGTTCAGCTTCTTAGGATTCATGAGACAAGCACACATGTAGACAAAATTGTTGGTACTCCTCGGTTATTGAAAGAAAAATTCACAATGGTCACAGAAATAACTTGAATCTAACAAAAGATTAGATAAAAATTCTATTAAAATGAACAAATTAAAATCCGACATTGATTTTGAACCGTGGTTTAACAGAATTATTTTAAAAAGTAAACTCATGAAACGGACCTGGATACAAATTAAGGTAACCCTGAAAATAATATGACCAAAGAAAAATGTTGTGTCAACTAATTAGCATCACAGGTTGTCTACAATCTTTTAATCAGTCAGTGGGCCTATATATAGGGCTGCAGGTAACCAATGTTTGGTGACATGGTGTGTACCACACTCAACATGGACCAGAGGAAGTGAAGGAAAAAGTTGTTTTAGAAGATTAGAAAGAAAATTCTAGACAAGCATATAGACCATCTATCTGAGCCTCTTTGTTGATTATGGAGTGCACCACTGCACGCATTGGATGAAAACATCTCCAAGTAGCTTGATGTTCCTGTGACTACAGTTGAATTTTTATTCAGAAATTTAAGATCCATGGGACTGTAGCCAACCTCTTTGGACATGGCTGCAGGAAGAAAATTGATGACAAACCAAAGAGACGGCTAATATGAATGGTAAAAAGAGCCCAGAAATACTTCTAAAGAGATTAAAGGTCAACTTCAAGCTCGAGGAACATCAGTGTCAAATCTGTCGTTGTTTGAGCCAAAGTGGATTTAATGGGAGACGACCAAGCAGGACATTATTGTTGAAAACAAAACATACAAAAGCCAGACTGGAATTTGCCAAACTACATGTTGACAAGCCACAAAGCTTCTGGTTGAATATCCTATGGACAGATGAGACAAAAATGGAACTTTTTGCCAAGGCACATCAGCTCTATGTTTACAGATGGAAAAATGATTCAAGTTATTTCTGTGACCGTTGTGGGTTTTTGTCTCCCAAGTCATACGGAGTAGAAGATTTAAAAAATCCAGAACAGAACCCAGCCCCTCTCAAGGAAATTGGATCCAGGGCCCAAGCTGTGTGATTAAGTGAACCCGACTATATCTAGCCGGTAGCCGGTACCTTCCCCACCAGCTCAGGTTCCTTCCTAGCCAGTGAAGTAACGTTCCAAGTTCCTAATACCAGTTTCAGCAGCCGAGAATCATAACGCCAAGGCATCCGTCTTTGGCTACTGCCCGATGCTCAATGCACCAAACGCCTATTACTGCATGTGCTACTAAATCTGTAAATAAGTTCCATTGAGTTCAAAATGTAGCAATGTTTGAGTGCTTTGTCTGAAATTGATCCAGTGTTTTATTTAAAATTGATCACATTAGTCCTGTTCTGTCAGCTCTGCACTGGTTAGATTTCGCACTGATTACAGAATATTTCTGTTAACTCTACATGGCCTGACCTCAAAGTTTCTAAGTGAACTTGCACATCTGCTTTGTTTGTGAGAGTATGGATCAAAATGAAAATTCATGGTGGGGTATAACCTCCCAACTTATTTAAGTTTCATTTGCTTGATTCTCTCCCTAATTATATGGTCTACCTATGCACTGTTCCCAATGATTAAGATTAGAAGGGATTCTGATTGTTCAGCTGGACCTATTCTGAAAACCTCTGTAGCAAAACTGGTTTTCAGTGTTACCAAATGTGATTAGCAGATGTCTGTCTGTCTTTTAGGCATGGATCTTAGCAGTCAAGTTAATAGCTGTCTGGTTACGTGTTCTGCTGACAAACATGTGAAGATCTGGGACATCCTAGGAAACAAACCCAACCTAATTCACACAAGAGATATGAAAATGGTAAAATTGCACAACTCGCTTACCCACTTTGGTAATGTGTGTTACAAACATTATAAATGTTAAGATGCCAGTTCAGAAGGGTTTGACATAAAATTCTAACAGTTGATCAAACTGGTCATAGAAAATTGTAAGATTTAATGTTTCTGTTGGTTTTAAAGTAAATTACATGTTTAATGTTTTTTCTCTCTATTAGGGTGTACTGTTCTGTACAGCTTGTTGTCCTGACCTGCCATTTGTTTACGCATTTGGAGGACAGAAGGATGGATTACGTTTATGGGACATTGCTGAAGTAGCAGCTGGTAAGCATAACTCTTAACTTTAAACTTCAAAATACTTATCTGTAGTGAAGTGATTGTCAGTTCATACACTTGTACACTTTACAACAAACATGACACATTGCAGAGGCACATTTGCAGCACTACCACTATCCTCCAACCGACAAACTGTTGGGGGAAAAAATCTACCATTTGTGGATGACATAATAAATATGGAAAGTTTTAGACACCACTGGATAGCCTAAATTTGTTTGAGATTCTTTTACTGTTATACTCTGCTGCCATGCTGAACACTTCAGCAGTACACCAATAAACATTATGCCTGTCACCAAACACTAGCTTGTGTTGTGGACAGTGTGATTAAATACAGCTTGCTCTAGCCCATTTTCATGTATAGGATTCTCCTTTAGAAATATTCTGCCTTTTAAACCATTGACTGAATGTGTATTTAATCAGAGAAAAATGGATGCATCTCCAGTTAAAGTACAGCATATCTGATACAGAAGTTGTTAGGTTTTTGTGTTGCAAATATATTTGAATAATGTCTTTCAATTCACTTTTTCTTCCAGTGAAAGAAGCTTTTGGCAGACGGGAGTGCTTGGTGACTAACTGTGTCAATAAGCTATAGGAGTGCAGTTAGTTGGAATTCTTTTTAAAAACTGTGTTGAAATATCCACTTGCATCTTATATGCTTATGCAATATTGCCTACAATTTCCCTTACACATTAACTCATTAACTTTGAAAAAAAAAACAATCGTATTATTTGGTTTACTTTGTAAGATACATTGTTTCTCCTTCTAAGAATTAAAGGGTTTCATGTATTTATTTATTGCATGTCTTTAAAGTTATTGCCAAAAATAACTCACTAAGGACGAGTTGTTGGAATCAAATTAAACTAGGGGTGGGACTTTAACACGTTAATTTCGATTAATTAATTACAGAAAAAAACTAATAAAAAAATGTAACGCATTTTAACGCACCGTGGAACATTTCTCAGTGCATGCATTCCAGGCATACAGATTATATTGCAGTGACGGTCGAACCCGAAGCAGGCCGTTCTGGTACCGCAAACAGCTGCGTGACTCGCTGATCTGTTATTTTGGGTTCATGTAGTCCCATGTTCTGTTTGACGTGAGCGCGGGTTGGCTGTGGGAGTGAACGTGATGTGGCATGTCTGGGGGCGTGAACGTGCGTATTTGTGACCTTATGGGTTTATTTCGGGCGATCGGGAATGTTGTCTTACGTGAAACTTTGTGTGTAGGGAATATAACTAGTGTAAATTATCCTGTGATCATTGTTGTCTTTTGTGGAATGAATGAGCGCATCCTACCGTCTGTGTGGAAGTCGTCTGTGTTTGGTGACTTCTGCTTTCCATGTTAGGGTACCTGCACTGGGTATGAGAGTTCTTGTTAGTACCAGTACCAGTACCAGGAAGTTCAATAAAAAGCCATGTTTTATTTATAATGGGAGCAGTTGAAGTCAACTTTTTTAACTTTTTTTGCTTAGCATTTTTGGTCAGAATTTTTAGTGTTTTCTGCTCTCATCAATTGGTCTATGTAGTAGACTGGTGGGAAAATAAACTAGATTTTGAAGTTTAAGCTTATGTTTATTAACTCATTCATCGTCCAAACTTAAATAAATATTTCTCATGTTAAACAATATTAATTAATTAATTAATTAATTTCATTAGATCTAATTAATTATATTATTTTTTTAATTCGAGTCCCAGCCTTAAACACACACACACACACACACACAGTGGGGAAAACAAAGCGTTTGACACACATTTACATTTCAAATTAATCATCTTTAATTAATCGCCCTTATCCAGAGCGATAATTAAAGAATTAATTTACATTTTATTGCATGAAATAAGTATTTGATCACCCACCAAACCAGCAAGAATTCTTCCTTTCACAAACCTGTTGGTTTCTCTTTAGAAGTGCTTCTATTCTGCACTTGTATTCATTGCAGCTATTTGAACTCGTTACCTGTATAAAAGACACCTGTCTATACACTCAATCAATCACACTTCAACCTCTCCACCATGCACAAGACCAAAGAACTGTCAAAGGATACAAAATTGTACACCTGCATAAAGCTGGACAGCTTGGTGAGGCAACAACTGTTGGCACAATTATTAGAAAATTAAAGAAACACAAAATGATTGTCAATCTTCCTCAGCCTTGGGCTCCATGCAAGATCTCACTTCATGGAGTCAGGATGAAGAAAGGTAAAAAATCAGCCCAGAACTACACAGGAGAGAGAAGAGAGCTGGTGCCAAAGTCTTAAAGATTTCATTTCGCAAATGACTATCCATATGGTCCAGATGAGGCATGGGAGAAGTATGTGGTCAGATGAGAACAAAATAGAGCGTTTGTGTATGAACTCCACTCGTTGTTTTAATTAAAATTGTATTATTGTATTATTACATTGCTTTTCTGCGAAGGGGACAGAGCGACTGCACTGTATTCGAAGATAAGGTGTAAGTTTTAAGTATTTTAGAATAATTTTAAGTTTGTTAAAGTTTAAGTTAGGTTTGTTCAGTTGGAGACTGGATAAGGTGTTACTGGATAATAGAGTATTTTAGATTGTGGTAATAAGGTTTAAATCTGGTTCTGTAGTTAGTTTGATAATTAGATTGTGATATGGTTTAAATCTGTTTCTGTGGTTAATTTGATAATTAGATTGGGTTAATAAGGTTAGACTGTTTTGTGGTTAATTTGATAATTAGAAAAGTATATAATATATATAAAGTATATAAAAAAATAAAAATAAATTTTAGAAACTTGACAAAACAAAGTACAAAATAGTATAATATTAAACAATTTAGTGTAATCAAAATAAATAAATAAACAATAAATCAAAAAGTATAAAATAACAAATCAATAGTATCAATAAATAGTAATAATCGGAATACAGTGATAGTCATAATAACAGGTTAAAGTATAAGGATAAAAGTTATACCAATAAAATCAGGTAAAATAACATACAAGAATAAATAAGATAACAGTAACAGAACATAAAAACAGACCATAGATATTTATATAATATTAATTAAGTAATTTTTATTAACTATTACCCGAAAAGGTTGCTTGTTGAGCTTTCTGCTGTTATACTTTGTTGGCGGTATATTTGGTTATATAAATTATATAACCATTGTTCTGTTTGGTTGACAAACAAAGATAGTTTAAAATGGCACATATTGGCTCTGTTAAGCTAGTGAGGGAAAAAAAAATAGAACGGAGATAAACAGAGTAACTGTGATTAAAAAAAATAAACTGACCAAGTGAGGAGTTGAGTGCAGATAAAGCAGTAAAGGGATTATAAATATATATATATAATGTTGTTTTTTAATAATAATATTATAATTGTCACGTGAGAAACTCAAGGCCCAGGAACCTCTCAACCCTATGCAGAGCCAACAGCACCATAGTGTGCACAAAGGTACACACTCAATAATTCTTTGAAGGCAAGGACACCCTGCAGACTGAAGAAAGGCAGAGGGCACGTGTAGCTTTCATGTCACTATTAACAAGCTTCAAAGACTATCTTGCGAAAGCTACCAGAGCATAAAAAGCAGCTACAGGAAATTGATGACAGGATGACAGCAAGGACAGCAAGATAAGAGGATCTGGAAATAAAGAAGCGGCAATTACTGAAGCAGGTGATGGGATGTGAAAAAGAGTTAAAAAGACTGAATGAGCAACTCAAACAGGAGAGAAGGAGTCTTGGAGCACAAGGGGCAAACTGCTTTTAACCATAAGAGAGGAGGCAACAGCGAACTAAGACTAAGTTATGAACCACATCAAAGCCACCATTGACGTCACTGTGGATCCAAACCAGTGCGCATACAGGAGGAACAGATCCACTGAAGATGCCATTTCCCCCATGGTCCATGGAGGGTCCATGGCCCTCACCCACCTGGAACAGAAGGGGACACCTATGTCCATATGCTCTTCAAGGTTTTCACATCCGCTTTCAACAAAATAAGTCCACAGACTCTGATCAGCAAACTTCTCTGACTTGGACTGAGCTCTCCCCTATGCAACTGGGTCCTGGACTTCTTGACCAACAGGCCCCAGTCTGTAACGATCCACAACATCTCCTCCACAATAACCCTCAGCACTGGCTCACCCTCCTGTTCACACTGCTCACCTATCCATCCAGGCTGTCATATTGTGAAGTTTGTGGGCGACATGGCAATGGTTGGATGCATCACAAACAGTGATGAGTCCGATTACAGACAGGAGGTGGAACACCTGGAGGGCTGGTGCAGAGATAACCTTTGCATCAGTGTGAAGAAGACAAAGGAGATGATTGTGAATTTCAGAAAGGGAAAACATGTCCACCTCCCCCTACACGTTGGCGGATCTGCGGTGGAAGTGGTCTCCAGCTATAGATACTTGGGTCTGCACCTGAGTAGCAACCTTACCTGGAGCAACAACACCTCAATCCTGATCAGAAAGGCACATCAGCGGCTCTACTTCCTCAGGAGGCTCAGGCGAGTTTGCCTCGGGAGCTCAGTCTCACCTCCGTCTACAGATGCGTGGTGGAAAGCGTCCTGTGCTCCAGCATCAACGTCTGGCACGGAAGCTGTTCGACTGCAGACAGAAAAGCTCTGCATAGGGTGGTGAAGGCTGCACGGAGAATTGTTGGAGCCAACCTCCCCAACACCACAGAAATATACACCTCAGAAATAGGTCCACCCGCATTATGAAGGACCCCACTCACCCAGCACATTCACTTTTTGTCCCGCTCCCTTCAGGCAGGAGGCTGCGGAGCATTAAGTGCAAGACAGCAAGAATGAGAAACAGCTTCATCCATGAAGTGGTAAGACTTCTGAACTCCGCTACATTACACTGGCAATTTCATAGTCACTTTCACGGTCACTACGTCACTACGACATTTTACCTACACTATGCCACTTTATACACTTTGTACACTTTGTATACTGCAGTCTGTTAATGCTGCTCTTACTTGTTAAATTTACTAAATTTACTATTTATATTTTATATTTATATTTTTATCTTTATCTTATTTTTATCTTATACTAAGACTTAGTCTTATTGGTTGCAACTGGGATCGTGCAATCTAAATTTCATTCCACTTCATGTACCACATCTGATGTGAATGTTAATAAACCCTCCTTGAATCCTTGAACACACTGGAGATTAAAGAGCACAAGATGACATGGAGTGTAGTCATGACATGAGACGTGAGTCTTCTGGTGGTCAGTCCCAAGCGCTAAGGAAAGCCAAGAGCCATGCAAGCTCTTAGAGAAAAGATAAAGAACCCAAATGTAACAGACATAAAAGCTCTGATCAAGAAGGCAGTTCGTTAGGCAAGGTGGACCTAATCAACAACCATTATTGCCCACATCTAAAGCCACTCAGCAGCCACCACCAGTGATCAAAGGGAGCCCAGAGGAAGAGGAAGGCATGACTAACTAGGGAATCAAATGGCAGGAGTGAGCTAATAACCTCCTGTAACTGTGGAAGCCCAGGAACTTTGCAAGATCCTGCAGAGCTGCTTTATTGGCAGAACAAACAGAGCTATCTACAGCACCCCAACAGTACCAACCAACATAAAGACAACAAGAAGAGAGAGGGCCGGTCAATCCCTGGAGTGGAGGAGCTGAAGGAAGGCAATACCCAGAGGGGTTTACCCGTCATAATAAATCTGCTGGGAAGAGATGTATTACGTCAACCCAATTGCAAGGTTTTGTGCACCCCAGACGGTGTTATAATCTCTGAAGCAAAAAAGCAACACCCCCAAATGATGATGCAAAATTATGATGCCACAAGACACACCACGGAAATAGTGTACTGCCTTGGACAGATTGACGAGAAGATAAACAAGGCCTACTTTCTCTAATAGAAGTTCATACAATCACTGTACCCCAAGACAAGGTTGTTAAATGAAATTGTAGCTAATTATGCAGCAGAAGTTCCAAACCCTCATACTTTGTTGTTAAATGTGTCATCAGATTCTATTTTACTGTGATTGATTTTTAGTGTAGCACAGGCAGGAAAGCCAACCTTGATTGCATTTTATATACAGGGTTTTAAACTATAATCTATATACTATAATCATGTGCTAAAAGATTTAAGTGATTCATTAGCACAACTGAAAAGTACCATAATTTAATATGTCAATGATATCTTGATTTGATCACCAGATAAGCTAACTGTCACAACAAATATATTACAGCGCTCAGGTTTTTGGCAGAGAAACACAAATCATCTCTGAAAAAACTGGAATAATGCCAGACTGAGGTACAGTGTTTAGCACTGAAAATTTCAGGGGAACAAAAACGCATTTGACCTAAACCTGTGACAGTACAAACAATGATACAATTTCTAGCTTTAACAGGTTATAGTGCAGATTGGATCGGGTTCTATAAGGCAAAAGGGGAGCCTCTACAGAAAACGATAAAGCTGCTGAGTGTGCACTTGCTGTAGACAAATGAAGCAGACATGACATTTCAAAATATAAAGCATGAGTTGTAACCAGCCTCCAGCCTTGAAACTTCCAGGTTACAGTAATCTATTTAAATTGTTGTTGCACATGATGGGCTATTTGCTACTGCAGTGCTGATGTAAAATTCAGATATACAGGTTAAGAGACAACCAGTAGTAAATTGTCAGAGGTGTAGTTAGCCCTGCCACCGTGTTACAGAGGGGTTAGTACTTTGAGGTATGAAAAGGCTAGCAGTGTAACTATCCACTGGAAATTATAACATTGGTAGAAATAAGTAAATTTGTACCAGCAAGGCATAAATCCCACAAGACTCTGATTCCAGGTCCAATGGATTAAACCTAGTTTGAACCTGGAGGTTTCCTGATAGTGTTGATGGCATTTTCAGTTCTTCACCAAGCCAAGGTTCAGTCAAGCGATGGAGACAACAGACAAGACCCAGAGGTCAGTATACAATGTTCACAAAGAATCAGCAGTAGCTGATTTAAAGAAAGCGAGAGAAAACAGTTGGTATAGATGGGTGGAATTAACTGCTAGGGATGTGTCACAATCTGTATAGTAAAGTAAACATGTAACTTTAAAATAGACCAGTACCATTTAAAGTAAGTAATGTAACAGCACTTGGGAACGTGATTATAGATCAGGTAGCGCTTAAGGGGTCACAGGCCATGTCCATTCTTATGCATGATGCTAGTGAGATCTAATGGGAGATCTAAGCTATGTTCAGCGCCCTCGTCCTAACGGTCGTGGGGGAGGTGTCGCAACAATTTTTGACAAAGGTCTAGGTGTTAGTGCTAAATCCTATTATAAGGCTAATTCATTTGAAATACTGATTCTTAATGTGACTGATCAGTCATTAGGTAATTCTAAACCATACTCTTTTCAGCTCATCACTATTTATCGCCCTCCAGGTCCTTACTCAGAATTCCTTCAGGAATTTGCTAATTTTCTTTCCTGCTTAGTGCTTTCAACAAATAAGGCTCTAATAGTAGATGATTTTAACATTCACTATAAAAATGAACAGGATTCACTTAAAATTGCTTTTGAGTCCATTTTAGAAACCATGAGTATCAGTGTGTTGGGACCGACCCACATACTTTAGATCTAATATTATAATTTGGTATCTATCTAGATAACACAGATGTTTTGCCACAAAGTGAGCTAATTTCTGATCACCATTTCTTAGTTTTTGAGCTACATGTATCAGAAAGTATTAACTTACTCCCTCATTATCGCACTAAGCACACTATTACTTCAGATACTCCAGCTGCATTTATTAATAACCTTCCAGACCTAACTTTTAAAACACTTACAGAGTCTGATCATCTTGAGGCTGCAACCACCAAATTAGAATGTACATTCCACTCAACCCTGGATATAGTTGCTGCTACTAGAGTCAAATATATTCAGGGGAAAAGTTAGCACCTTGGTACAATGACCATACCCATACTTTAAAGCAAAAAGCACATAGTTTAGAACGCAAGTGGCGATGTAGTAAACTGGAGGTATTTAAGATGGCATGGAGGGATAGAGTATAAACAGGCCTTTACCAAAGCTAAATCTGCGTATTTATCCTCAATCATAGAGAAAAATAAAGAATAATCCTAGATTTTTTATTTAATACAATCTCCAGATTAACTAAAAAACATCATAGAAACCCACTCTGAAGTTCAGCATGTTTTTAACAGTAATGACTTCATGACTTTCTTTAACAATAAGATTGAAAACTTTAGGCAAAAGACTCAATGCTTTTCAAATACCCATCTATTCAGCAACCTTCCAGATGCAGCACTAGTGTAAATTTCAGTTTAATTACCTCTAAATCAGGACTAGAATCTTTTAACCCGATCACTAACAGTGAATAGTCCTCACTGATCAAGTCGTCTATGTCAGCAACATGTTTATTAGATCCAATCCCTACAGATTTACTCAAATAATTAATACCTAGTATTATAGAACCATTACTTGTTATCAAAAACTCATCTCTTACCTGTGGTTATGTGCCAAAATCCTTTAAATGCACCGTAATTAAACCCCTTATTAAAAAAGCCAATCTTGACCCATGTGTTCTATCTAATTATAGACCAATCCCAAATCTACCGTTCTTCTCCAAAATGTTAGAAAAAGCTGTTTATTAGCAGCTCTGTAGTTTCCTCCAAAGTAACGGTATCTATGAAACATTTCAGTCAGGGTTCAGGCCTCAGCATAGTACTGAAACAGCATTAATTAGGGTATTTAATGACCCATTCATATCATCAGATAATGGATGTTTCTTTCCTTGTCCTAATAGATTTAAGTGCAGCATTTGATACTATAGATTATGATATATTACTGAATAGGCTAGAAAACACTATAGGTATTAAGGGACTTGCACTTTCCTGGTTTAATCCTGGCCAACAGGTATTTGTTTTTGAACATAATCAATGCTTTAAGCTCTCTAAATTAAAGTACTGTGTCCCTCAGGGGTCTGTGCTTGGCCCACTGTTATTTTTCCTTTAGACTTCAGACTCAATTATTCGTAAGCATGGTATTAGCTGTACATATCAGCCAATCCAAAAGATGGCCTTACAATCAGTAAAATAGAAATTTGTGTTAAGGAAGTACAACATTGGATGTCATTTAATTTCCTGTTACTTAACTCATATAAAACTGAGGTTTTATTAGTTGGACCCAAGTCTGTGAAAGAGCAGTTGGCTGCATCTATTCTAAACCTGGACGTCTGTTCGGTAGCGACCAGCCCAACTGTAAAAAAACGTAGGTGTTACATTTGATTCAGATCTCTCCATTGACGTTCACATTAACAACATCACACGAATTGCTTTTTTTTCAGTTACGTAACATTGCTAAACTTAGAAATATTCTTTCCTTTCAAGATGCTGAGAAACTAGTTCATGCGT
>JAUZST010056775.1:0-22500 GCA_034779995.1 Parotocinclus haroldoi | reverse complement strand
TAGTAGCCTAGTGGCTATTTTATGCACAATATAGCTCTTTCAGGACAATCTAATGTGCCTAAGTGGTCTTTAGCAGAACACTCTGAAACGTCTTTATTTTTGCCTCCATACACGTACTGTCAGACATGCACTGTATATATATAGCAGCTCATACGAACAGAGCTTACACATAGTTAGTTGTGGCCAGTACAGAATATATAACTGACTCAATGCAGGCATTGGAGTGTGTACATGATATATACATTGTCATCACACCAAAAAATTCCATACATGGAATCAAATTTCTAAGCCAATATCCATAATCTAGGGGAAACCCTCTCACCAGAATTAGGGCTTTAGTACTACTTTTACATTTCCAGCATTTAGCCGACGCCCTTATCCAGAGCGACTTACAACTCATACAGTTTTACAATCCAAGCAATGGTGGGTTAAGGGTCTTGCTCAAGGACCCAACTGTCTGGACCTTCAGGTCCAGTTCAGTACCTTAACCGCTAGGCTATCACAGTCCCAGTACTAGTCCACTCGATATTAATATGTGGTCTTTGTTTATTTGATTTATTTAATGTTGCTTTCAGCTCGTCATTTTAATGACAAGGTTATATTGATGCACAATGTTGCTTTGAATCTAGTTATATGCATAATGCATGTCTTTGAACTGTGAGAGGAAACCAGAGTACCCAGAGTAAACTCGTTTAAAACGGAAGGACCGAGACCACTCCACTGGGTGGTTGAACCTAGAACCTTCTTGCTGTGACGAGTTCTTGTTCCTACTGGAATTGTCCAGCCGTTGTAGTTGTACAACTTTCTGAGCTACCCTGTTTTTGTGCATTACGTTTTTTCCCCTCTCTCTTTTTGCCTGGACATGGCTGTTGGGGTCAGCTGCAGCCTATTCTGTAATTCACAGCCCAAATATTTATAAGGCATTAAAAAAGTTCATGCTGATTGTTTGATTATGTTTAATTTTTTCAAGTGTTTAGCAATGTGAAATTAAAACCAGTGCAGTAGATCTCACGGTCACACCGGTAGATGATGAATATCGTTTGCTTAAGAATGTTACTGTGTGTTGTTCTTGCAGGTTCAAGCAACGGCTCAGTTCTGGTTTATAACCTAACCAGTGGCTTGCTTCACAAAGAACTCAGCGTGCATTCATGTGAAGTCAGGTGAGTAGTTTGTTGTTTTAGAATTGTATTTCTGACACCAGCACATATGGCATGTGTTACTACAGGGCGTGAGTGTGTTTACGTGCCTTTGTATGTCTTTAAAACACGGCGGGTCAAGAAACGCGGAGCCACTAGTGACAATTATTTTTATTAATTTTAAGATTTTTTTGTTTGTTTTTTTACTTTATACAGTGAGGTTCAGAAATGTGGGGCCGTTGTTGATAGTTATTTGGTTTTCCTTTTTTATTAACTTTATACAGTTTTTCATTACATAGTCATATAATCAACTTTAGCAATCCCAGTGAAAATTTAGTCTTTTAAAAGAAAATCTTAGAATTAGTATTTGATCTGTTCCGCTGAAATGACAGTTTGCACTTGAGCTGGCACAACCTCTATGAATCGTTCTCCAAAAATATCCAGGGTTATAATAATATAAATAATAAAATATCTTGGGTGCAATATTTGCAGTGAAATAAATGGCAATGTGGTTGCTTTTTGCATTTTCCATACCGTCTCAGCCATTTCTAATTTGTTGTTGATTAAAATACATACACAAATACGATTAAAATATGGTTTAAACATGTTAAACATATGAATGAATTAGTTATTGGACAGCAAAGATATTGTATTTGGCCAGTGGATGCTCAAAACTGAAGTACCCAGACCTTCAGGAATCCCAGCACTGCCAAGAATCCCAGCACTTCCTTTACTCAGTTTGGATTGTACCTTGTAACACTGTAAGGCGCTCTTGCTAAGTGCTGTAAAGATAAACTTATTCTAAAGTACTCTTCATGGTCAAGAGTTGCAAGAAGAAGACACAAGTAACCAAATGGTGTACAAATTACTCGGACACGGAACTAAAAGCTTTAGAATTCAGTGATTAGATGCGTTATATACATTAGGGTGAATATATGGCTTTAATTTTTTGCTCTCACTGTCTTACGTTGAAGGTTATTGAAGTGGAGAAGAGACATTGATATTGTGCTTGAGCTAACTGTATCTCAGTCTACATTTAGAGTAGATAGTAGATAGATCCAGATACTCAGCACTTAGTTGAGGCACTTTTGGTAGTGATTACAGCCTCCAGGCTGTATGGGTATGATTCAACAAGGTGCACGCTATTCAGTGATGTTTGATTCATCATCATCATCGACCGTAGCCAGAGGCCGTGGGTGCAGACCGAACAGCAAAAACCAGATTCCTCCACTCTTTCCGGTCTTCAGCAACACGAATAAGCCTCCTCAATGGCAGTCCTGTCCAAAGGGAGATATCGTTGGTCCAGTGACGGGCTGGCCGCCCCCGCTTCCTTTTGCCTTCAACGTTCCCCTGTAGAATGGCATTCGTCAAGGTGCCCTTGGCACGCCTACATGGGCGAACCATTTCAGCTTCCTCTCTCTCATGGAACTGATGAAGCTATGATGCTCACCTATGAGTGTCTGAACTCTTGTGCAAATTTCCACATCGCTTGTGTGCGTCGACCAGTGTATCTGAAGCACCCTCATGTAGAAGATAATTTCGAAGGCACAGATTTGGCTCAATCTTTTTTTTGATATTGACATGATTCACATGCGTACATGAGTGTGGAAAGAACCAGTGAATGTAGTAAACGGATCTTTGTTGCCATGCTAATGTTTCTGTCCCTCCATATAGATTTAAGCTTCACGAGGGCGCCAGCAGCCTTAGCGATTCTACTTTTCACTTCTTTAACTGAGTTTCCCAGGTACGGGGACTCAGTTACCTGTTCCAGTTTGATTCCGTTCACCTCAATCGTTATCTCTTGCCAGACACCATGGTTTTAGTCTTCTCCAGACTGACCTCCATCCCACAACGGCGACTCTTTATTCTATTCAGTTTATTAGTCTGTACATCCTGATCTGCAGCACAACCGTTGATGAGGTCAATGTCATCTGCAAACCTTAGATTGCTGACAATCCTCCTGTTTTTGACTGGTGATTCCTGCTCAGCCCCTACCTCAGCGATGATCTGTTCCAGGAAGATATTGCATTGGGTGGGCGACAAGACAGCCCTGCCTCACTTCTGATCATGACCATGCTTCTGGAAGCAGAGTAGAGTGCCTCGATGACGTTCGCTATGCTTATGTTAAATCGTCTCATCACTTCCTGCCAAACAAAAATTTGTCAAAGCATTTCTTATTTCTTTCTTAGTCCACGAACGTGTGATACACAGACTTCCCGAGTTTTATGTACTTTTCACATATGACTCTGTGGTTGAAGATTTGGTCCAGTCTTCAGGCCAGTTACCAGTGCGAAATACATGATTGCAAATCCTGGTGTATACCTTCACCACAGGTTCTCCTCCGGCTTTTAGCAGTTCGGCCGGTATGTTGTCTATGCCGGGAGACTCCCCCTCTTTCAGACTTTTGACGGCAGCTTCAACTTCAGCTTCTAAGATTGGTGGGTCATCTGCATTGCTGTGGCTGGTTGTGTTGAAATTCCTACAAAAGCTTCTGCACTTTTAGGCTGCCGTATTTTCACCTTTCTATCTAGTTCATCCCAAACCAGCTGAATGGATTTCAAGTCTGGAAATCGGACTGGCCATTTCTTGGTTGTTTGATATGGTAGTTTTGACACAGCCTAGGGTATCATTTTCTTGTTGTCATGAACTTCTGACCAACTGGAGTAGAGCAGAGGGCTCTCCAAAAAAACTGTAGTAGCTTGTTCTTTTCAGGGTGAGTTTTTCTTATCATTACAATGGCAGTATCCTTTCAGTTTGTATCATTTTATTGCTGAACGTCAATAAAACGGACATAAGTCTTCTATAACTTGACCAATGGTATGTGTATGTTGGCTAGTTTAGTTTATTTATTCATTTTTTAACAAACTTTAATAAAATTCTAATTCGGCATTTAGTACATGACTCTTCCCTTAATGAGATATCTGGATACATGTCTGAAATGCCATAAAATTGACAAAGTAATTATAAATCATTAGTTATTTTTAGATAATGAATCGTTTTCATGGTCAAGATCTGTGATGTTGCTGCTGTCACAACCAGAAGCAAACAAATCAATCAAAACAAATGAACTGGCAACTCCATACAGTAATGCAATCAGCCATGTGATGTTTGGACTAATATGCAGCCTGGGCAATGTTTCAGAACAAAATACTGTTTTGAGGTGTTCTCTTTATCAGGCTACAAGGGCAAACCACCTTACCGTTCTCCCTCAAAACTATCATCTTGCTTCAAAACATGTTTTATACTGGAGCCTTTTCATGGGTTCTGACACATTGGTGTTAAAATACAAGCTCACACATCTGTATTTCAGGTCCTCCCAAATGATCCAAATTAGTGTTTCTAAATATGAGAGCTTCTTGTCTCACTATGCAGATTTGGAAGATATCTTCATAAGAACATGAGTCATTGGAAAGGATGTATACGACATACAGAAAATGCTCTTATTTTCAGTAATGCATATTTAATTTAGCTCTTAATGCTCTTATATTCAGTTCACACACCATTCATTATTCATATATTCATTCATACACCAGACATACTATTGGACATAAAAAACCTGTAGTGTGAATTCTGTTGTGAGATATTATGTGACTAATGTGACTAATATACTGTTATTCACATGTATTCTGTTATATAAATCAATACCTAATATTTTAAATGAAGTAAAATAATTTGTATTGCTACCAGAATACTGTAATTTGAAGAATACTGAAAGACATATTGGCGGTCAGTACCAAATTCTGATAATTCATTAATAATTTGGTTTTCATATGCTAGCTGATGATAGGCTGTTGTAAAAGTATCATGTATCTTTATTTCTATAGACTAGTTTATTAGTAGTGGCAGAAATGTACTCAATAGTTGGTAATTGATGATCAGCTGTTTAAAGAGGTCACTTAAGATGCTAATTTTTTTTACTTCTTTTTATTAGTTTATATTCCTGGCCAGAGAAGAAGTCACAGCATTAATAATGTCTATCGAATGCATTTACATTTGTTTGTGGATTCAGAGCTATCTGGTTTTCAGCACACGCTTTTGGGTGCTTTCTTTTTTGGTGGTGTAAGGTATATAAATAAATAAGGTTTGGCGATTATTTGTGTTCCCAACAGATACCAATCATATATTTGCAAAATTACCAAAATATTGTATTGTGTCTGTTGGGTAAAATCCAAGTTAGCCTTTATGAGGCACTAACCAGCAACAGAATTCTGATCATCTGCCCACTCCCTGCTCCCATTTTTGTGAGCAGTGTATTTTTTTGCGACAGATAATTATTCAATTCAATTCAATTTTGTTTATATAGCGCTTTTTACAACGTAGCATTGTCTCAAAGCAGCTTTACAGTTATACGTTTTTTAAAAGGCCAATCCCAAGTTGAGCAAACCTAGGGCGACAGTGGAAAGGGAAAAACCCCCTAAAATGGTATGAAGAAACCTCGGGAGGACCAAGACTCAACAGGGGACCCGTCCTCCATGGGCGGCCCAGATGTTAATTAAATAAATACTAAATCTATATTAAATCATAGCAAAATTAGTTTAAAATAAATAACAAATTATTAATAAAATGTAAATTAGTAATAGAAAAAAATATAAAATAATATAAATTATAAAACAAAATTGATATATAATATCAGATATAATATATTAGAGGGAGGTCCTTGGAGGCACATCGTCTCCTACTGTCCAACCGATGGAGGGAGTTCCTGCACTCTGGTGGGACCTGCCTCAGCCGATGGAGACCAGAGCGATGCCGAGCCAGAAGAACATTCAAGCGCGTGGTGTACTGTATCACCTGAATATGGTGTTATCTTTAATAACTTCTGGTATTATATCAGTACAGCATTATATACCATTACTGTTAAGCTCATTATACTTCCATACCATTGCTATTATCTCTTATTATTATTATTATTATTATTATTATGGCAATGTAGCATGAAATACCGTTACTGTTAAGTTTCTTAATGTAGATCATCACTATGTGCCCTTATTAAGTTATTAAGTATTATTTAAATACATCCTTATATGTCATTACTGTAATGTTTTTTTTTTATTATATATCCCATTATATCAACAATAACCTATTGTATTATAACATTATTTTCAATTAGTTATATATCCTATTATATAACCATTAGATACCCAGGGTTCTTTTACTACACCCAGCATAACAATCTAGCTATATAGCAGTAAGATGTAAGGATTTATCTCTTATTACTCTAGTCTGTCCGCCTCTTTTCTGACAGCAAGGAGTGAGGGGCGATCAAGGACACCCTGGCGTCACAGGTGACCCCGGTAAACCAGGAGATCAGGGCCCAGCAGGCCTTCCAGGACCCCGAGGTCTGAGCGGAGTGAGAGGCGCACCGGGCATGCCAGGAATACAGGGTCCACAGGTGGGTATAATGCATCATAACGGGAAAGACAGTACATCATGTTCCTGCCTATTAAAATGACTCCATTAGTGGAAAGCTGCTCATATTATGTACAAAGTTCTTATGGAAGTGATTATGGACTTATTCAAGTCCATACTGAGATCCAAACGCATTAGCCATTGGATCATCGGTGTGTAATTAAGCACCGCAACAGCATCGGCCATGAACAATCATCTGGCCATCCAGACATCCAGTCTGAAGTTTGGCCAGCCTTGGCCTAATTACAAAAATGAAATAAAAGCAAAAATACATTAAAAACATGGGCAAATAAAAACGAAATTGTTGGCATATGCAGTTTGGGCAAAGTCTGGGCACATGTCCAGATGATCTACTTGTGGTGCATTTTATATTGTATTAAAGCTTCCTGTACAGAAGCAGAGTGCCCAAACTGTTCTAATCTGATCCTGACCTGGCTCGAAAGCACTTCCAGGACTCGTTGCAGAGGCGTGCTAGCATATTAGACCACGTTGTCAAGTTAGTATAATTTCCTGGTCACGGTTACGGGTCACAATGCCCAAATCCATCACAGGGCTGGGTAGGGGTTGCTGTTGAAATGCAAGAGGATGATCCTCCAACTCCCCTTCCCTCCCTCAGACAGCCACAGTGAAGTCCTGGTTGGACTGCTCTCAAAATTATTGTTCAACGGAGCAATAGAATACATAGAAACAAATAAATGAACAAATGAATTAAATTGAAAAACTATACGTTATGAGTAGAAATGTAAAGACTTAAGGTTATTTGTGACTCTGTGTATTATATTTTGCCTGATGGATAAAAAATAATAGATAAATAGAATAAATGCACTGTTCAAGCTCAACGTGTTATATTTAGTGTTTCTCCATTTTATCAGGCAGTCAGTACTTATAAGATGGAAAATAATTGTTTACCAAACTGTGTAACTGACAGGTTTTGGGGTTTATGATCACGTCGCGCTCCTGCGCGTTCATATAGCTACTTCTTCTTCTGATCTGCATTTGTCACCCTGTTTTCCCTCTCCTCTGTCTCTCCAGGGTCGTGATGCCTCAGATCAGCACATCATCGAGGTTGTCTTGAAGATGCTGCAAGGTGAGTGTCATTATTTCTCAAAACAAGCGATTATCCTGAGCTTCACACTGCGCCGGTTCAGATCCAGCTTTCAGAAAGAGTGCAGCTGGAATCTACAGAGCTCCATCTACGATTTGTACTCCCCGAAATGAATTAATTAGAAGCTCGTCTGCCCCCGCCAGGCTTCTCCCCTGCGGAGCGCCGTGAACGGTGCCGACTGCAGCCTGTTCTTGCTCCGGGTTCGCTCGCTCTCTTCCTGTCAGTTTTCTCAGGATTTGTAGGCTCATCCTGTTTTGCTGGAGAAGACCAGACCTGACTCATGATAACTTCTGCTGGTCCTTATCATTCCGGCGTAATCCTTCCTCCTGCCTGCCATCACACACACTCAATTTGAGATAGAACAACAAACAGCTTGACAGAGGGGAGGATTTCTGCCATCTTTCCTGCTGCGAGGAAGATTAGATTTGGCCGCCGAGACACCTCGGCAAAAAGGCCACCAGATGCCAAGGCACCGCAGACACACCACGCAGGATTAACATTGCCATCTTAACACTAATGTCCTGCTCGGCCCCAAAACTTGTTTTTTAAACTACAAGATATCAGAAAAGTCATATTGTGCTGACCCATGGCTGGGGTCATGAGCTACAGATCCAGCCCAACTGGACCCTGTATCAACTGATGATGTGGCATTTCACCTCAATGGTCTTTAGTATTTTAGGTGCCATGCATTTGATTACTATTGCACAAGGTCCTACACTTTTGGTCCCTCCTGGTCCATGTCTTGCACTAGAACCTTCTTGGTTTCTCAGGTCCGGACCCTTGATCCATCCTTCTGTTAGAATCTTGCGTTAGAGTCAAATCTTATAACGAACCAGACCAAGGTCCCATCCCACTATGGATTTCTGTAACTCGGAGGAACTTGGAGAAGTCTAAATTAGGAACAAATACAAACATCACCTGGTCACAGGAACCAGAACTTCACTGAACCAGACCGATGTGGTTTATTGAATGCTGACACACTGAGAATAGTCAAAGTCAGTCTTATTTTCTTAGCATTTTTTTTTTCAATGGAGCATTACAAATTACAAAAGCCTTAAATACGGTGGAAAGGAAAAACTCCCACACCGTTATAAGAAAGAAACTCATTGAGTGGCTTTTATGTTATGTATTAAGTTGACATTAATAGTTTAAACAAACAGAAGCTTATTAAATTTTATTGTAGAGCACATATCTAAAAATATAATGAAAATAAATGATACAAATTAAAACTTATTTATAACTATAATTAATTATTTTTTAATTTATACTTATTAATATTATAATATTTATAATTAATATAAATAATATGCAGACTAATAAACTAGAGATTGAGAGATATTTTAAATGTTTTTTTTATTTAATATGAATATATTTTATTTTATGTACTAATAATATTAGTAAATATATAATATAATATATAGTAATATAATAGTAGTTAGAGTTTTAGAAAATAATGCTTTTTTTATTTTAGCTGCTATAACATTTTAATGAATTATCATAAATATTTCAGTTATAGTTAGCTTCTGTTTATTAAAGCTCTCACTAAAAACTTATCTATTTGAAATTTTAAAACTTGGTCTCCTTCTCTCTATTTCTTATAGGGAGTTTTTCCTTCCCACTGTTACCCTAGGCTTGCTCAGTTAAGGCCTTAGATGTAGATATTAGTGAAGCTGTTGTTGATATATATTTTATAGTTATAGAGTGCTACATGAATGACATGTGACCTCACCAGACTATAATATTATATAACAACATAGAGAATATAAAAATGTAGCGTATGAGACAGTGTAAATAAATAAAATATTAACCGAGATACCAACTGCTGTGCTTTACTGCCCACAATGGCCCACGGTGGCCTGAGTTTGTGTTCTAGCAGTGTGAGAAATTGCAACAGTCACCCCTGCTCATCCCTGGGATAGCCTGGCCAGTGTCCCGTCCAGTGTTCACACACACCGGCACACCGTTTTGCATTACACTGATAATTTCACTCTTCACTCTCCAAACAGAAAGGTTAGCTGCTCTAGCAGTAAGCGCCAAAAGGGGAGCACTGGGAGCAGCTGGGGTTATGGGCCCACCAGGTCCACCAGGACCTCCTGGATCTCCAGGACCTCAAGGACCTCATGGCCTTACCGGTGCACGAGGCATCCCTGGCATGATTGGAGCAGCAGGACAAATTGGAAACACAGGCCTTAAAGGTAAAAGCACCGGAAACACTCCATGCCATGGAGATTAAACTGAACGGAAATACAGATGAATAGAAATTCAAAATGTGCATTTTTAGATGTAAACACTGCCTACATAAGTCCACCTTAAGGACATAATTACAAAATAAAATGTAAAGTTGCACTGAAGAACATCATCACGAACCTCTTAGGTTTTTTCTTAATAGCCTTTGCAGGTTATTTTCTTAAGAAAGCTTTGTAAATCTCGCCCCAGGTCTCCAACTAGTGAACTTCAGCTTCCCTCCGCATGATATACGAGTCTAAAGCTCATATTTACCCTCTAATCACTGCTTACTATTAAATAATGACTTTAGAACTATTCCTAGTGAATTTAGACTCTTGTTATTCAGTGATTGAATTAGGCTACATAGCCAGTTAAAGTGCAAATTCTTATTATATTTGCTAAAGGGCATACACAGCATGTCAGACGGGGGATAATAAAAGTAAAGGGCTCGCCTGAAATAAATGAAATAGGAGCTTTAGGAAATAAAGTGTAACGAGAATGTGCAATATGTTATATTGTATAGGCTCTGTAATAATCTGTACAGTGGATCTACCCCTTTGGTGACTCATAAATTGTTCAAAAGTATGAATCACAGAAGTGATGCTTTAGCAGGACACAACGGATGAATGCGTTGGTGTTTAGTGGTTAATTGCACTGTTCAGACGTGTAAATTAATTGTTTAATTGAACCCTTTGGGTTTTGGCAGGACCACAGTGGTCAAAGACAGTAGCAACACGGCTCTGGGACTGTCAGAATTTTTATAGTGCGGCTCCTGGAGGATTCTTACATCCATTAGAGAAGCAATATTAATCAGACAAAGCTCTACATAGAGGCCGGTCTATGGTACAAACCTCAAGTATGATCAAAGCTTTGGGCAGACTAAGGGTGTCGTTGGGAGGGGAGCCTCAGGACCATCCAATGACATCCTTTTGGATTGAGAGAAGCTAACTGAGATGGTTTAGGAATTCTAGAAGGATGCCGAGCTGTTTATTCTCTAAAACTAGACTCCGGGGCAAACCCAGAACCGACTGGAGGTGTTA
The DNA here is from genome assembly GCA_034779995.1 of Parotocinclus haroldoi. Classification (NCBI taxonomy): domain Eukaryota; kingdom Metazoa; phylum Chordata; class Actinopteri; order Siluriformes; family Loricariidae; genus Parotocinclus; species Parotocinclus haroldoi. The sequence continues at coordinate 11,584 of JAUZST010056775.1, read as the reverse complement.
GGGTTCCTACCTTACGCCCCGGTGCGTTTCACCGCACTCGCCGTTACAGAAACGATCGGTGAGGCGGTTTATATCCTGTGTGTGCTTTATGACCTGATGACCAACACCTGGCGTTTTGGCTACTTAAGTGCGGCTTCTGGCATCGTTCGTTTCCAGGAGTCACATTTCCGGTGCATCTGACCACGCCTCAACACGCTGGACGTTCGCCCGATCGCTACGGTTAGTTGGTAACGTCCGGGGGCGTTTAAAGCCGATGGACGTGTAGGAGGTACGTGCGGTCCTCTTACACGTTCGAGCCCGCGCTCTTTTCAAGCCTCACTTCAGCCGGCTGCCATCTCTATTTGAGACGGCTGGAGTTTCGCCACCAGGCTGTGCGCTCTAAACGAAAAGCGCCTCGGCATGGCGTTCCCGCGCTTTGTATAGCTTCATTCCAGTTGGCTGCCCGTTCCATATGAAACATGCCCCGACTTGGAGTGTTGCTACCCGGCTGCGCTCTCAATTTGAGACGTGCCCCGCTACGGCTTCTTCACGCTACTTGCGTGTACGACCTTACGCTCACCCACTGGCGGTACGGCGCATCTCGCGATTCATTCGCGCCTTTACTATACACACGTTTTATGCGATTTGGGAGACGTCCCAAATCAACGCATTCCAGTGCTCGCTTGCACGTCTGTACCCTGGCGCTTTGGCGTGTTGGGAGTTGGTGTTATAACGCACGTGACGACAGTTCCGCACCTTATCCCCTTTTCAGTTTCTTTTATTATTTAGGGCTTTTTCTCCCTTTATATCCTTCTTTATAATTAATATATATTATTTCCCCATTCTTATTATATGCCGTGGGATTCCGTCTATCCCGCACACTTGAGTCCTAACACCCATCTTATAACAGGAGGGATTCTAAGTACATACCGTATATAGCTTTGGAACCTCTAGGGAGAATCTGGAGACAGAGAAGTCTATGGTGACCTTCTCCCATAACACGTGGACTCCTTCTAAAGGACGTGCTGACTAACATGATCTTCTCTGGGCTGTCTTATACAGGAAAGAGAGGAGCAAAGGGGGCACAAGGAGATTCTGGTCGCCCTCATCCGGGTCCCGCAGGACCATCAGGACTTCCAGGTAAGTTTGATGTTCGTTGTTGGCAGCGAAGAAACTCACAAAAGGTACGAAATGGAACGCGGTGATCAACCGAAGACGCCAAGGTCACGCCGACCTACATAAAAGAAAAATTTAATATTGTTAAGTGACTAACAAATACCGTAAAAATTTTTGATTTCATGGAACAGTGTCACTGAGCCACAGTCACAATCACCGTCACAGATCCGAGGCACGATTTTTGTGGCCATCACTTAGGTCGACCCCTAGTTATAATAAATAGACACCCAAACCAAATCAAACTAGAGTATTATGATTGTAAACCACAACAGTTCTGTTTTTAAAGACACTAATAACTCAGAGTCCCTGCTCGCCTTCAGGTCCTCCAGGTGTGGATGGAGTGGCTCGGGATGGCAAGCCAGGAGAAAGAGGGCCACAAGGAGTAGCAGGTTTGCCTGGCCACCCTGGAAAAGCAGGTCCTCCTGGACTCCCTGGCTTCTGCGAGATGGCAGCGTGTCTGGCGGCCTCGGCTTACACCTCTCCAAGACTCCAGGAGGCTGGAACAATCAAGGGACCGTCCACATAAAGTCAGAGAGCATCTGAGAGATAACAAGAGACAAACTGTCCTGTCTTTGACGGGACATCAGCTTGGAAGCCGGTGGAATGATTCAGAGTGGCTGTTTTTTTTTACAGTTTAGTGCGCATGCTTGATCATCAAAACGTGGTGACCTGGGTTCGAATTATGAGTAATCTGGACCACAAGACACTATGATTCAAAAATATCATCGTGATTGGAAACTAAGTGGGAGACTGAAGTCCAGTCCTGTTTGGTTTTATTTATCCAGTCCTATTTCTGTATTTTGACTATATTCTCCCAAGAAGTTGGTCCAAATGTACCATTAATATCCAAACCCCAACCTGTACTATATAACTTATTGTTTGTTACCTCATGGAAACACTTGAGCGTACAGTTGCTGTGTATATGACGCCCCTTTTGTGTTAACCTTGAACGAAATAAATCTTTGCCAAGCCAGCGTTATGATACGCAAAAAAACTTTAAAAAAAAAAAAAACAACAACAAAAAATTGGTGCTGTAAATCTGTGTAAATGAACATAACATCCTAGGTTTTACGGAAAACAAAAGCAAGAACCCAAACAAACGAGCTCTAACTTCAAAAAACCTTCCATGTGACATTTTCAGGTTGACAAATAAAACTGATAGATGCTATTTATTTGATCGATTTGTAGCCGTTTTTTGAATCAATAAAGTGGAACCTTTTGTAAGACTGAATGCTTATCTGCATCTTGTCAAGATCTGCAAGTGAAGAAAGCAAACAAACCAACAAAAAAGTCTTTGTTTATCCCGCTTGCTTGAGCTTTAATCCACTCTATTTTCCTAGACGAAATAAAACAAAAGCTTCATTTTTCTGAAGCACAACCTTGCTTTTTGGTGGAAAACCAATCTGTGGTGTGTACAAGGGGTCGTCATGATGCATTTTAATACGGAGAACTGCTGAAGATTAAATACTACGGAGCAAAGCCACATGAGAACCTTATGGTGTGACGGGTGCTTGTGACTGAAAGAAAGGAAGCTTGGGCTTTGGAAAATTTGGAACGAGAGGGACAGGGGGGTCAGTAGCTAATTAGTTTGTAGATCTGTTTAGACTTTGTTCATCCTTTTCCCAAGCTACACTACCTCTGTAACTCCGTTTGTCTGTGTATTTGGTTAATTAAACATTTCCATGGTCAGTTTGTGCACATGCAGACCAGATTGGCTGTCTGATTGAGGCGGCACTGGTATGGACATTCCCAGTTTCCCAGACCAGTGCCTGGGCCAGTGTCCCAGGTCGTTCTGTGTTTCCTGAGAATAACCACAAACCTGACCAGAAATTATTAAAAAAATAAATCACTAATAAGGAACCCTTCTAAAAATCCAGATAAAACCAGCGTTATTCCTATAAAACGGAATGAACTCGAATGAACCTCTTTATGTATTTTGGTATTGACGATCAGTACATTTGGAAATTGTATGATCAGGGAGTTCCTCCTTGAAGCGCCTTCACCTTCATGGGCAGCACGGTGGCTCACACCAAGAAGGTCCCCACTTCAATCCCAGGGCAGAGCGGCTTGGGTCCTGTGTGGGTTTACTCCGGGTACTCCGGTTTCCTCCCAAGTCCAAAGTCGATGCCCGTGAGATTAATTGGTGTCTCTAAAAAGTGGCTCTTAGTGTGTAACTGTGTGTGTGCTCTCTACGATGGATTGGCATCCCATTTTGGGTTGTTCCTGCCCTTATGCCCAGAGTTGCTGGGTGGCCACCGGCTGACCTGTGACCCCATGTGGATTAAACGGAAGATAATGAATAAATTTGTCTTCATTCATTTTGAGGAGTTTTCAATCCAAAAATAAAAGCCTGGATTAGATTAGCCCCCAGTGCCCCTCCATTTCTAGCGATGTTGTACTTTCAGTGAATTCTGAGGATCGCTTTAAAGCTGTAAAAAAGCATTTTTATATGAGTGTATAAATATGGTACAGTAAAAGCTGCAATGTTTTAAAAATAGTAGCTTTCACAGAGCTTGTTAAAGATTACAGATATCAAATGTGATATTGTGTGTCAGAGTTGCTATAAATGCGAAGGAACTGTCAGAAGATGGTCACACAGAGTACATTCTTCTCAACGTGTGGACATAACTCCCAAGGCATTTCGGCAAATCCATACCTTTCCAAGGCAACACCCCATTGTCCCACAATCCATGTGAATCAGGGCAGCGGCACAGTGCTAGTGACACTTCAATAAACAAATCAATTGCAATCTGCTTAAAAAATCTTTATTGCTTTTCTTGGTTTCTTTACAAAAAAAAACAATTTGCACGCACAACTAAACATTAATAACACAAATGGATCTATATGTAATGGTGAACTTTTTTCTTTCCTGGCTTAAGAGTTTAGAAAAAACAGATTTTTTAAAAGCAAAAGCAAGTTTAACTGGGTCGCTGCCACTAATTTAATGTAAACTTGGAAACGAGTGGTTTGGAAAACGATGTAATGGTTGGTTCTGAAATTTAACTTAACGTGTTTAAAAGGCATGTCTGTAGATGTTTTTTTTTTTTTTCATTCGTTATATAAGAAAGTTCCAAGAACTGTGAGACTGTTTCTTTGAGCTGTGCTAGCACTTTATTTGTTCTGCACTCTATAAGGAGTGTCTCATAGCACAGCTAGCATATGATATAAGGGAAGAAAGTTCTGGAAACTGTGAGAAAATTGCCTGATGACAAAGCCAACAAATGATCTGAGTGTTCTAGGAGCTGGAAAAGAGTACCTAATCACAAAGTCAGGACATGATAAAAGGAAAGAAAGTTCTAGAAGCTGTGAGGAGAGTGCCTAATGACAAAGCCATTAGGGGAACTATGGTATTTGGTATGGGTCGAGCCAGAACACTACATAAGGAAGGAAAGTTCTGGAAACTGTGGGGTAAATAACTTTTGGTAGAACAGGTAGACTATATGATGCTGTGTCACCACACTAAGAAAATAAAAGTACTAGAAACTGTAAGGCGAGCACCTGTGTCCAGAGATTTATGAGGAAAGAAAGGTCTCAGTTTGTGAGGAGAGAAAGTGTGAAGGGGTAGATGGTTCTGATAAGCTGCCACTGTTGGGTCAGGCCACTTGAGACGGGCCTTTAACCTTCTCAGAAGAACACGTGGAGTGGAGCCAGCATGGAACTGGACTGTTACGAAAAGTAGTAGTGTTACTGTGCACGGCAGTGAACGTTATTATTTGCGGTGGCTCAACCAAAATATTCGGCATTATAAAGCGCAATGGCCTTTTCACACGGAGTACGATTTTTTCCTCAAGTTTAATGAAGCGAGTCTTTCACACCACGTCCGGTACTGTTTTTTTGTCTAAACAACTCTCCCCGAAATTCCATTTGTCCATTGCTATCTTTAATTTCCCTTTTCTTCCTGATAAAGAGAAAGATTTGTATATCACCTCGTATTTTTCACACTGTCAACTTGTATAAACAAAGATACGAGTTAAGATTAGTAAGGGACACTCTAGTTTGTGTTTTTTTTTGTGGGCATGAATAGGTTATTCCCTTGCTTTAACCTAGGCCTGTTGCTTCTTCTATAATCTCTTGTGCTCTGCTACTAGCAGGATAAGCTATACTGCCTGGCAACCGAGCTCTGATTGGTCAGCCTGATTTTAAATCCTCAGAAATGAGCATTTTCCCAAAACCTGTTTTTTTAGTATGAAAAAGATTAAAAAGCCAGAAATGTTCATATTCAGCTGAATGTGCCATTGTTAATGTCACACACTCCACAAAACGTACTAAATTCCATCTACTTATTTGTCATTATTTCCTACGCACATTTTGACACATTATTCAAAACTATTTTGAGCTTTAGAGAGTGTTTTACTGCTTGCTCTTCCAAATATCTGGCTAGATTAGGATTCTTCAGAACCCGTTGTTCTCACTTAAAGAAGAATGGGGTGCGTATTTGAGCTTGGGTTATCTTGCAGGGAGTTTTTCCATTTTAAGGGTTGCTTTTGGTTCGTTTTCTGTATTGCTGCTTTGTAAAGTTACTACAGTTAAAAGTGCTATAGAAATCGATTTAGATGGAAGGTCTCGGGCTGTAAGCACAACCGGAGGTGTTGTATAGGGGTGCTTGTTCACTGGGAGACCCTGTCTGCACCAAACCTGACCCACAATCCCAGAAAGTTGGGAAGATCTGAGAGAGCGTGAATAAAGTGCTGATGGTAAATGTGTTCAGTGGACACAATGGCAGGGAATCAGTAAAGCTTTTAGATTAAAACATGAGACCTGTAAACCACGGAGCTGACGCCTTTCTCACACTCAGTTTCTGGATTAGGAGAAAAAAATTGAACGCGTTCGTTCAGATCGAAACAGCAATTCAAGTCGAGAGCCGTAAAAATGGTCGTGTGTCTCAGAACTGCTTGAATAAATATTTCCGCAAGTCAAAATTTCTGCTCAAGTACAACCACCACCCACCACATGCCCGATGTCACAAAATAAATCCTATTTGTGTATGAGATGAAGCGGCAAGCGCAAGCGAACGCTAAAGCCAAGTGGTACAAAAACATATTTTTTAAAAAGCCATTACATATAAACACAAATATGTACAACATAAGGCCTCAATTCTACATACAAGTGCCCTAATGCTTAAAGGTCGGGGTACAATTTTAAATCAACAAATCACCATATTGCAAAAAGGTCAAATTCTCTAAATGCAGCAGCTGCCGTAGAAAACTGGAGGGTCTTATTGCTGCCTGATCTATTCAGTGGTTCAAATGGTTGGAGAACTGGATGGTCTTCGGACTGCCAACACCATTATGTAAGTGTTTAAGAAAAGGGAAGCTTGTGCAGCACAAGGCCCTCGATCCAGGAGGCTCCAAGCATCAGCGAAGCGAAAATTGAAATCGGACCTTACAAAGCCCCAGGCTTCTCGAAAAGGCCTCATGGACGCCCCAGACTCAGGCTAGTGGTTGCAAGAAAACATTTGGCATTGGTTCTCTTTGGAAAACAGCTTATAAAGCATTACAATGATCTGGAGATCCACCGGCCCTCCAGATGTGGCACTGGGTGTGTTTTGCGATTGGCTCTTGTATCTTGATGGCATGTTGGCTCATGTCTTTTCTCTCACGCCCTTACATTCGCTCTAGTACATCGGACCTTTCATTTGTGGGCCCTTGGGGCTGTACTCCACAGGACCGCTCATGCAGTCAGAGGGATGGCAACGGCCATCTTTGCCCTTCGATCCAGAAGGTCCTGGGGGTCCAGGGATACCAGGGATGCCCTGCTGACCTGTGGGGCCTGGTGGTCCCATTTTACCGTAACCAGGGGGTCCAGGAATACCTAAAGAGCATGGAAAAAGAGTTACGTATCGGATTAAAATTACTCACTCTTGGGGTGTAGAGCTGGATTAATTTACAACATGATAACATGATAAACGTAAAAAGCAGGACTAATCAGAAGGTACTGAGTTCATATCCCGACTGCCATGGTTCAGTCCCAAAGTCCCAGAGTCCCCTAATAAGTAACATGCTTTGTAAAAGGGTCCCTGCTAAATGCTGACAAATCCATTAACACATGCTCACCTGGAGCACCGGGGGGTCCTGAGTCACCCATCTCTCCCACACCCTTGTCTCCTTTCTCTCCTCTTACACCCGGAGGGCCTGCAGATGCAGTTAGGATTGGTTTGTAAGCCTCACTCAAGACACAGAGTGTTTATTCTACTATGCTGCCATTTTTACCTGGAGGGCCCATAGGCCCTGATCTACCATCCCGCCCGATGTGTCCCGGGCGCCCTGGAATACCAGGAGGTCCCTGCATTCCTGGGTTTCCGTCTTTGCCAGGAGGTCCAGGTCTTCCAGGTGATGCCACCATTTCCACCGGCATCTGCATTCGTGACATGTAGTAGGCCATTCGCTCTGAGAGAGGGAGAGTGAGGTTCAGAGAACAAATCTAAACACTTAGCCTTCATTTAACAGAGGTCAGGTTCTTTCTATTAAGAATTAAGAGTTTCTCTCTCTTTCTCTCTCTCTCTCTCTCTCTCTCTCTCTTTCTCTCTCTCTCTCAGTTTAATTTATGACAGTTGGTGAAGAGCAGCGCACGTTTCTCTCACCATCAAAGATCTTGATGACCTGCTGTCTGACGTAAGATCGAATCTCTTCATAGTTGACAACAGCCTGTGAAAATAAAGAGGAGAAACACAGGAGAGAATGAAAGGTGTTTATTGAATTAGCTTGTGTCTAATAAATTCCCTTACTGAAATGAAAAAAGAAAGATTTATGAAAAAAAGAAAGAACAAAAAATAAAGAAAGCGAACAAACAACAGAAAGAGTCAGAAAATAAATAAAAAGTACTAAAGAAAGATATAGAAAGAAAGGAAAGGAGGGAAGACTAAGGAAAGAAAATACAGAAAAAACTCAGTCAGACAGAACTTTAGAAATAGATAAAGAAAGAAAGAAAGAAAGAAAGAAAAAAGAAAGAAAGAAAGAAAGAAAGAAAGAACAGAAAATAAGGAATGAAAGAGTGAAAGAAATAGATCATAAGAAAAAAAGAAATAAATAAAAATAAAGAAAAAGAAAGAAAGAAAATAAATAAGGAAAGAAAGTAAAAAAGTAAAAATGAAAAAGAACAAAAGAAAGAAAGATAAAGAAAAAAGGAAAAAAATAAGAGAAAGAAAGAAAGAAAGAAAAAAGTAAGAAAGAAAGTAAAAAGAGAAATAAAGAAAGTAAAAAAATAAGAAAAAGAAAGAAAGAAAGAAAGAAAGAAAGAAATGAATATAAAGAAAAAGAAAAAAAGAAAGTAAAAAAAAGAAAGAAAGAAAGAAAGAAAGAAATAGAAAAAAAGAAAGGAAGAAAGAAACAGAAAAAAGAAAAGAAGATTATGTCAGGCAAACTCGGAAAGAAACAATGAAAAAAATGAAAAATAAAAAGGATAGATTGTAGAATAGATTATTATAATAGAAATAGAATAGAAAGGATTTTTTCTATTTTTATAATACAAACTGTTGAATAAATATTTCCATGGATATATTATTGGTAACTGTTATAATTACACCTCCAAAAGCAGCCTGGTTAAAAAAATCTGAGGGTTAAAGGTTAACACTGACATCATTTCCTGGTGATCCTGCTGGTCCAGGAGGTCCGGCCTGTCCGGGAGTTCCAGGACTACCTCTGTCTCCACGGGGTCCTGCAGGTCCCATCAGTCCTACTGGTCCTCCGTCTTTGGAGTGATACCCTCCTGCTCCTCCGGGGGGTCCGGGACGTCCACGCTCCCCTGGGGGCCCTCTTTGGCCCGGGGCCCCAGCTTCACCCTGCAAGAGGAAACATTTAAATGATGTTAAACAAGAGCTAAGAATAGCATTACATACAGATCTTCTTAAAGGAAATACATCAATTTGAAAGACTTCAAATAAAGACCTTCTGTCCCTGTATCCCGGTCTCTCCTGGCAGGCCCGCGGTCCCCTGCAAAGCAGATTAAGAAAACACACAATCGTTTTTATTTTTCTTGTGCTAAATTATTGAAGGCCAAAGCAGGATTAGAACCCGAGCAGAGAGAACTCGGACTTACATCTTTACCCGGTGCACCATCGTTGCCTGGTTCTCCCTGGGAAATCCAAAATAGACAAAACTATAAAGCTAGTCTGAAATGCTTATGCACAAGCAGGAGGTGAAATAGTACACACCATCTGTCCTGGATGGCCGGGGGCACCTGGGGGCCCTGGCAATCCTGACAGCCCTCTCTCTCCAGCCTCCCCCTTGTCACCTTGAATGCCCTGCATATTAGCACAAAGAGGCAGTTGGATCTTTCTTTATTAGCCCATCATGTTCGTTCCGAGCCATTATTATTTGGAGTTTGCCTGGACTCACTCACCGTGCCCGGAGCACCAGCTGGTCCAGGTGCACCTGGGGGACCTGCAGAGCCCTGCGGAGTGCAGTATGTAAACACTTAAGACCACATATGCTTCATTTCCGCTCTGGCAGGTTTTAAAAAAGGAGCAAAAAATACAAACAAGGTATTCTGAAACATTTACCAGGTGGCCAGGTGGTCCTGGGGGTCCCTGTGGTCCTGGAGCACCAGGTTCTCCCTACAAATACGGTTAAAATAAATAAACTGATAAACTATTTAACAAATAAAAGTAACAATTCTCATATTGAGAGGATTTACCAAACGTGAACAATAAATCTATGAAAAAATTGCAATATTATTACTATATTATTATAATGTTATATGTTATGTCATGATGCTATATTATACTATAACATTATTATTATTATTATTATGTATACTGTATATAGGGCAGATTTTTTTAGTTACATGTAACTGTAAAAAAGAATATCACAGCAATAAATTAATACCAAGAAATGTCATAATAACTAGAATAAAATAGGAATATATGACATTAACTAATGATGTTTGGACATAAATATAGAAATAAAGCCAACAAACCACACAGCATATTTTATATATATCTATATTTATATAAAATAATTATATAAGTAAGTAATAGAAAAAATATATAACAAGTTGTATTATTATTATATGTACGTTTTTACCTTCTATTATTTCTACTATTTATTCTTATATTTAATATTAATATATTAGTTATTGTTTAGATAACATTTAAACTGAATACATATTTATTTCTCAACTTATGTTTTTAAATATTATTATTCTTATTTTATACACATATATGAAACAAAAACAAATACAAAAGTGAGATAAAAAATTTGACACAAACTGGAAAATAAATAAATCCGTATTATTGAAAAACAACGCATTAAATAAAAAAAAATCTGAAATGTTTATAAAAACCACACAACAAAGCATACTAACAAAATAAAAAAGACAATAATATTAATAATACAAAGCATATATTTCATTTGAATAATAACAATTTAAAGACGATAAAATAAATAAATGAACAGATTTTGATTAGAATGAGTAGATTCGAATCCCTTTCTATTTTTCGTTTCTTTCTAAGAGTCTGTCTGGCTTAATCTTCCTTTCTTTCTGCACATTACTTAATAATGAAGTCGGTTTAAACTTCCAAGGCAGAAGCTGTTTTTGGTAACATGTCCTTCCTAAATGGTTTCATGTCTCTGCTTCAAGCCCAGAATCCAGATCGTGCAGGACTGACCTCGAGCCCTGGTCGTCCTGATGCTCCTTGTGGACCCTGAGGTCCGATATCTCCCTGAGAAAGAACACAAGGCATATTATTGTATTCATTTAACACAGTTAGGGAAAGAGATTGAATGTGAAGAGTGTAATGTATATATAAAATGGTAAGAACATAATAAAAGTAAAATAAACCTTTTGTCCTGGGAAGCCGGTATGTCCCTTTAGGCCTTTAAATCCCTGGCATGAGAAAACATCATCATCATAGTCGTCATCATCATCATCATCATCATCATCATCAAAACACAACATGCTCAACAGATCTTAACTTACATCATCTTTTTTAATGGAAGCAATAAATTAATGAAACAAATAAATAAATATGTTTGTTCATACCGGGATTCCTCTTGGTCCTGCAGGACCAGCGAGACCTGGATCACCCTGTAAAAGAAATAATAATAATAACAGATCATAAAGCAGGAGAATAATATGGAAAATATATATGACAAAAAAATACAATAAAAAATAGTAAAAAGATAAACAATATATAAACAGGACAATAAATAGTTTATTAGCTAGAAAGTTAATTCTAAATATTATACTGCATTAATAGCATTAATAAAATACTTTAATTTAATATTTAAATAATTCAGTATTTAAATAACAACTAACATTTAAATTAAGAAAATTATATTAAAACGAAGAATAATTCTGACCCGTATCCCAGGTTTTCCATCCTTTCCATCAATTCCATCTTCCCCCCGTGGACCCTGGAGACACACACACACACACACACACACACACACACACACACACACACACACACACACACACACACACACACACA
>JAUZST010056764.1:0-23872 GCA_034779995.1 Parotocinclus haroldoi | reverse complement strand
GTGTGTGTCTGTGTGTGTGTCTGTGTGTGTGTCTGTGTGTGTGTCTGTGTGTGTGTCTGTGTGTGTGTCTGTGTGTGCGCCGTGCTTCCTGATCTCATTAGTAGATTATTAAAAGCTAACAGGACAGTCAGTCGGTACCTGATAAAGAAACATGAATTCCACTGCAGGGATCAGTTGTCTATGATCGACGGCGGTAAAGATAATGAATAATACTTGATTAATATCTATAGTTTGCTGAAAGCAAAGAAAATAGAAATAAGACAAAAAAAAATTAAGCCAGCGATTTTAAAAAGTAAAGGCAAATGGAAACGGGCAGAGAAATGTAGGACAGAAAAACAAAGGGGAAATAAAGAAAGGCTTCATTAAATGACAAAGAAAAGAAATAATAATGGTGAATGAAAAAAGGCAGAGAGAAAGGGTTCTACTACGAATAGAGAGACGGGATTAAAGAAGAACCTGGAAGAACGAGTAAACGAAATACAGAAGGGGTGGAAATGAAGAATACATAAATTACAAAGAGAAAGGAGGGAAGGTAAAGGAATAAATGAAATCGAAAGATAACAGTAAAAGGAAAGGAGTGGAAAAAGCAATAGTAGGAAGGAGAGGGAGGAAAACAAACATTTAAAAACATTTAAACAGAGGAAACAATACGAGGGGAAAACGAGACTGAGAAAAGACAGAAAAACAGAAAATCGAAAGAAGAAAGTAAAATGCAGTCTGTGTGTCTTTGTTGCTGCTGTTTCCTGGAGGATAATCTGGTGTGTATTAAACACTGAGTAAATGTTTTGCTGATCTTCTGTCTGCAGGGATCGACTGAAGCGTTAAGAGCAGCAGGAAGCAGCCCTGAGAACATGGAGGAAGGAGACAAAGGTATCTGAAAACATTCCTGAACGGGTCGATCTGATGTCTGAGCGCTGTGCTGTTTGCTTTGCTCTCAGATATCAGTGAGTGAGGGTCGAGAGAGCAGTGGAAAATGCTGATGCTGCTTGTTTAAATGATGCTGGGGTTTGTGTTAGAGCTTCCTGTTTCCTCGTTCCTGACCTGACCCCCGTCTCTCCCTATCGCTCATGACATTGTGCGTCTCATTTGTTTCTCAGGAAGGGTCGAGGTGATGGTGGAGACCACGCCGCTCAGGGAGAGGATGGCCCTCTATCAGGCTGCCGTGTCCAAACTGGATGTTTCTTCCTCCAGCTCGGTCAGTGTCCAGATCTTTTGGAGCTCATCCGTGCTCTGTAATTACACGTTTTAATCCAGGCCGTGCTGGGCCCAGACTGTAAAAATAAAAATACACTACATGACCCGATCCCTAAATACCTCAAATTCCTCAAAAGGGTCCTTCAGCTTGTATAAAATCCTCTTTAATACTGAGTAGTGATGCACCAGCAGTCCTGTCCCCACACGGGCAGTAGAGGCCTGGGTCATGCAAGACATGGCTCTGTTAATAAGTAGAGAACATTAAAAAAAATAATAATAAAAAAAACCTACAGTCAGCAGTGAATTCTGTTTTAAATTACGTCACGAGAAAAGGAAATAAAAAAAACAAAGGAAGGCTGAAATGGAAATAATAATAAATAAATAATAAGAATAGAGGGAAATGAGAGAAAGGGAGGAAGATTAAAACGTGGTAGAAGTCCTAAGATTAAAAAAAGGAAAAGAAAAAGAGGGAGAGAAACTGAAAAAAGAGTAAATGAAAGGGGTAAAAAGAAAGGGGGAAGAAGGTGAAAGGAAAATACGAAGGCAAAAATAAAAACCTAGAGCAAAAGCCCACAGGAAGGAGGAAAAAAAAGACAAGAAAGGGACATAAAGATGAAGTAAAGTGGAGCTGAACTGAAGAGACAAACAAGGAAAAATGACTGAAAGCCAGAAAAAGTCGAAAAGAAATAAAGGTACCACAGAAAATGGAAGAAAAAAAAAGAGACAAACTGTACTGTAATGAAAGCAAGAAATGGAAAACAAGTAAAGAAAGAAACGACGAAATAATGGCAAGGGGAACATGGAAGGCACCCAAAAGAAACTGGGGGGAAAAACGGACTAAAAAGACTGAGAACAAAAAAGAAACTGAAACAAAGGGGATGAAAAGATAAACTAGAGAAATTAGAAACGAGTGACAACAGGAGGAAGACAAAATATGGGGGATCAAATGAAATTAAAACAAAGACATAAAGCTTAATGGCATTTAAAGTAATAAAACAACAAACAAAGAGCAAAATAAAAGGTGACAAAATGTAGAAATGTGACCGAAAAAGGAAGCACTGTATTAAAAAAAACTGAAACGAAAAACCTAATTGGCAAGTCTGAGAAAAATAAAATAAGACAAAGAAAACTCTCCATATTTCTATTTGAAACCAAGGATCAGTTGTTGAGCTGAACAGCTGTTTAATCGGATGTTGCTCTTCCTCTGATTCAGAGTGATGTGGATGTGGAACTTCGTTCTTGTAACCTGAAACAGAAGGAAAACGTTCCTCCCTTCTCCCTGGATGAGGTATGTCGACTCGGTGACTAGATGAGGATTTTGACTTTAGGGGGCGCTGTTTCTGTTTGTTCACTTTGTCTATCTGTTTTATTTTCCTACAGACCTGTGAACCAGACAGCAGGAAAGGTTCCAGCATTGAGAGCAACGGTGAGCTACAAGTCCTGTCTTGGAATTCCCGAACTCTCATTTTAACTTTCTAGACCATCTGAAGATCAAAAACCAGATAAAGCACGTTATCCTTTTTGGATTTTAACGCCATGTACGTCGCCTAGCTGAGCTGGAATGGCAATAAACTAAAAAAAATAAAATAAAAAGTTCTCTCTGAATCCTATGAGCTAAACCCTATGCATAGTGTTCTAAGAACTACAATCGTCCCAGGTTTCTGCAGTGCGAACGCACAAGAAAAGGGGACTTCCCTTTCTGAAACAAATGAAAAAAGTTCCTCTGGTCCAAAGCACCTCATAAAACACTTTGTGGTTTAGGTTTTCGTATGATTTTGTTGTACTGATCTCCTGGGGCAGCGTAGTCTCTTGAAACATCAGACACACCCAGTCGTGGTCCACCCAGGACGGAATAAAACTCACTTCCTTTGCAGTAGCGCCCTCTAGTGGTCTCAGTGTGGTGTTGCTCATGGTCTCCTCTCTTATCAGGCTCCAGTCTGACCAGTCCTGCATCTGACCAAGGCCAGGCCAAAGTGTTCAAGGTGAGCTTCTACAGGGGCCTGATGAAACTCCTCCTGCTTTTTCAGCACGTACCGTTAGAATCGCAGGATTTGTATATTTACTAGGTTAAGATGATCTCATATTACTTACTTATTTATATATTTATATATTTGACGGTGTGTTTAGAAGTTCGGTTTGCCGATACGTGAGAGCTGTGTGACGTGCCTGAAGACTGTCTACCCGCTGGAGCGACTGGTCGCTAATCAGCAGATCTATCACAACAGCTGCTTCCGCTGTGCTCACTGCAGCACTAAGCTCAGGTCAGTGCACATGAATCGGTGTTGGTTCAAATTAAAACGGTGACCGGACCGGACCGGACTGGACTTGGATTCATTTCTCTAAGAGCTAGTACATAACTACAGGCAAGCGATGCTTAATGACCATCCATTTAGGCGACTTGAGCGACTGAGGTCTTAACAATTTGAACTAATAAAATTAAAAATCTGTCTTTTGAAATCCGGACGTTGCAGCCTTAAACAGCTAATCAACACTGCAGCTCCACGAGCAGATACGGGAGTTAAGAGATGGTCATGACCTGACTTGTTGTTTGCCTAGCTCACGTTTGGACTACAGACCAACTCCGTTGATACGTTTAGGGACGTATTTGTACCAATTGTACATGGTGTTTGTGTATCGCCGTGTCCTATTGTAAGTAGTACCGTTGTAAAGATGCCACGTTCCGTATCACGGAATTGTCTCGATGTAGACAAGTCAAATTGATTTCTAGAGCGCTTTTTATAACGGAGCATCGTCTCAAAGCAGCCTTGCAATCTTATCTTATATGATCTTAAAAGGCCAATCCTAAGCTGAGCAAGCCTAGGGCGACAGTGGAAAGGAAAAAACTCCCTGAAAGTAGAAAGAAGAAACCTTGGGAGGAACCAAGACACAAAAAGGGACCCATCCTCCTCCATGGGTGGCCTAATGGTAATTAAGTAAATACTTAAAAATATATTCAAGTAATAGTAAAATGAAGTAAATAATATAATTTAAATTAAAAGTAATATTTAAGTTGGTAATAAAATGAGTAACAAAATAGATTTTTCTTTACGCATCCCTAACGTCATTACATGTTTGAACACCAGAGGGCATACACAGGAATATCTTCTCTGATGGAGAGTAAAGGGAATTGGGATGTTTTGCCATTTAGGAAATGTCGTTTTTGCATTGTTTGTAATTCAGAAAGAAACGGGGAGTGACTTTTGGAGCTTAAAACTACGCAGCGTTTGAAAATACCCTTTACATAAAATAACAACGGGAACAGAACGAAACGGTGCTTACCTGTATTGACTATGTGGTTGAGGGTTCAAGTCCCAGCACTACCAAGCTCCCACTGTTGATAGGTTAATATCGTATTGTTGTTTCAGTTGTAAATATTAAGTCTGATCTTCCACTTGGCGTGGCCCGGATGGAACTGATGATATCTCATATCTGCCCTTCTCGATGTAGCCTGGCGAACTACGCCTCCCTACACAGCAACGTCTACTGCAAGCCACACTTCAACCAACTCTTCAAGTCCAAGGGCAACTATGACGAGGGCTTCGGACACCGGCCCCATAAAGAGCTGTGGGAGGCACGCGATGAGGACGCTGACGACTCGGCGAGGGTAGATCCTTCAGAGAATGGCGGCAGTCCGGCAGTGGAGGACTCTCCCCTGGTTAAAGTCAACGTCCTCACTGCCTCGCTGGAGACACGGGCTCAAGGCGACGGTGAGAAAATGGAGAAACCGGTGGAAACCAGGCGCCTCAAGATCTCCTGGCCTCCGCGGATGGAGGATGGAGATGGAGCTCCTCAAACCTGCGAGGAGGCCTCGGTCTGTCCCAGTCGCCCGAAATGGCCACCAGAGGGCACCACAGGCTCAGTCTGCAGCGGTGACAGGGCAGAGCTCGCCAGCCTGTGCAGGAGCTCCTCGCTTAAGGAACGCAGCCACCCGTTTTCAGTCTGTGGCACTGCTTCGGCTGTGGGTCAGCACCAGAAAGTAGAGAAGGACGACGAGAGTGACGATTCGATTGCCCAGCTCGAGCAAGAGGAAGCAGATTGTGGATGTGATCAGGAAAAGATGGCAAGAGATCAAGAAGGAATCACTGAGAAGAAAGATAACCAGGAGGAAGACGAGCCAGCTTCTCTAACGTGCCAAAGTGCATCCTTGGAGTACACGCCCCCTTCGTCACCCCTCAGCGAGGCCGGGTCCAGCTCCGGGTGCGAGCAGAAGTCCTCTCAGGACGTTGGATTCTGGGACGGAGAGGAAGAGCAGGACGAGTCGGTGGAGGACCTGATCAGAAAGAACCGCTACTATGAAGAGGAGGAGGAGGAGGAAGATTGAAAGGTACCGATGAGATCCTGGAGTGAAACCAAATCCATTGATGCTCTTGGTCCTCGTCTTCTGCGTGAGTCTGAGGCTTGTTTCCCCCTCACATGAACAGTCTTGGCATCAATCACAAAACTTTGCTGTAGCTGGAGATCATTTTCTCCACTTCTCTAGGGCATGTCTTAAGAGCGTAAACAAACGGGTGACAAATTAAAGGAAAGCCGAACATAATTTCTTTTAGTAAGAATATAGTCCGCCATGAGTCGGCTTTAACAACTGGACAAAGGGAACACCTTTTTTTTCCCCCAAAAGATCTGTCATGTTGATGATGGTCCAACTCCCCAGTCCAAAATCTTCCAAAGAGCTTGCATTTTTTGATCAGACAAGACCAAACTCTCTAGATGAAGGTCGTTTTGAAAGCCAGAAACCATTTCCATGGTGATCGAAATGTTCTATCATAGTGACCAAGCCAAGAGTTCTATCTAATCATATCCAGACCATGGCACCACATAATAAGAGCTATAAGAACCCTTGGTTTTTCTTTTAATTAGTCACCTGTCTGTACTAACCTTTTGTATACACGAGCGGTAATTTCTCACATTTCGGTATCATTATCTCTAAAGAGCTGTCATGGCTGCTTTCATGTTGCTCTTTGCACGCAACGGTGCCCATCCCTGCTCGGACCACACATCCTGATGGACTGTACAGAGATTTGAATGACCGCGGAGACCTGATTTGCTTTCCTCTGCCCCTTATGAACACCTTGGAGCTGGCATTTTGGTTCGATTGCATCAAATCAAGGTTCTTCCCTTGTGTAAAGCCTTTCTGCCCATCACGGCTTCTGCACCGCCAGTGTGTGTCATGTCAGATTATGCCCGGTCTCAACCACTAGAGGGCTCTACTGGCACAAATGGCAGCAAGGCAAGAACAGGGTGCACTTGGAACACAAAATCATGCCTAGTGTGATCTTTTCGGATGTTTTGATTGATGCCAGTGAGGTCCTGTGACTGGAGACCAGTAGGCAACAGTGGTGGGCTAGAGAATCGACGCTGTGCCACCTCAGCCCTCAAAGTGGCAACATTGGGTAAAAACACTTTTGCCATCCATACTCATAACACCGTGATAAACGCTCTCTCGGGCCGGGTGCATCGGGAGCGGCAACCTGACACGACTTAATTTGACCCTTGTCGTTATGGAAACGTAACTCTGAGGGCTTTTATGCATCTGCAAACGTGGGTTTCTTAGTTTGACCCCTATGGCTTTCTTTAGACTCAAATCTAAGCACAGTTTGGTTTGTTATGGATCGATTTGTCTATAGAAAGCCACGTCCATCACTTTGGGTGAACTAATGGGTACAACGCCAGCGGTACCACGTTTACTTCCTGTAGCAGGAAGTTTAGGACTCGGGGGCCCAAATTTCAGGACTGGCACGACAACACGCATTGATGAATCATCTTAAAGCCGTGCACTATTACATGGTGCCTTTAGGATAGTCCGTACATGTGCTGATATTCACTTCGAACTAATACCTTAAACCTAATAAATGGGATCAGGCCGCCTGCTCGCACCACAGCACACCTCCCGACGTTAACGTCGTTCCTGTCGCACGCCAACCCCCGCCGTTTATCCGGTTCTCTTGCAGTGTGGATGGAAAAAAAACCCCAACAAATCAGGCCCTCGGAATGGAATAATTATTGGGATTTGTGTTGCGTTCTGTCACATAACCGAGGTCTGGTTTCATGCGACGCTGACGGCTGGTACTTTTTCTATATAGTATACACGTTCGTTTTTCTACATCCTATTTTTTTTGTACGTCCTACGGTTTCATGCTGCTTTTAATGTTTTCTTTTCTCAAATCCGTTTTCCTTTTATCGTAACTATTAGTCAGGCTTTTGATCTCAAACAAGCTGTACATGGATGAAAACCAGCCAGCGGTGCATGCCAGGTTCTGTTGGTTTTGATTAAGGGCGATCACGCAGCCGTTCAGCTGCACGTCCTAAATTTAGCACAGAATTTGATTTGGGAAACAGATTTCTCAAAACTTAGTTTGGATCAGCGGATGGAAATGTTGCTCTGAAGTCGGCTTACGTAAGTACATTAGGCTGTGTGTGTGTGTGTGTGATCTCGGTTTTACTAGGATAGGTTGCTTTTTAAGGGTTTTTTTTTTTTTGCACAACTGCATTTTAAATGTTTCTTATCAGGGGACCAAATTTATACTGGAGTTCAATAAATAAGTATTTAATGCATCGCCGTCTTGTCATTTTGCTTCCCACTTTATTTCGGTGCATTTAAGCTGCTAGAACGTTTGTGAGCATTTGGACTTTCGTTTTAATTACTTATAAGGAAGAATTTGCTTCACTTTGTATTAGAAATAATTTTTTCAGGACCTAAATCAGCTGGAGAGGAGCTACATTTATATTAGGACTCGATGGGGCGAAGGGTTGGCACTTTCCTGGCTCAGATGCTGCAAATTCTCCATGTCCAGGTCGAGCAGTCTCTCTGAAGCGTCCCATTCCCAGTGCGGATGAGGCACTGGACTCTGGACCTGATGGTCTAGGGCTCCAATCCCACCTCTGCCAAAACTGCCACTGTTGGGTCCTTAAGCAAGGCCCTTAACCCACCACTGCTTAAATTATACGACTGTAGGAGCTGTAAGTGGCTCTGGATAAGGGTGTCTGCTAAATGCTGAACATGTAAAGGTTTACTAAGCCAGGATGAGATCCACTGTGGAGCCTCCTAACAGGAGCAGAATTTGCATTTGTAGTTGAGCTACAAGAAAACTTTTTAACCCCGATTAGTCTGGTCATCCTGGCTGGAATGGCGGTCCATCAAAGTGGCTGTGTGAGGCACGACCTGGCTGGAATGCACCACTGGGACTCGAACCCAGGTCTGCAGGGTGGTGGGGTAGCGAATTGCTGCTGCACCACCCAAGCACACTACAAACTATTATGGTTATGAAACAATAGAAGCCTATGATCTCCAGTTTAGCGACTAAATCACCGCACAATCACATCACGTCCAGATAAATATACAAATCTTCACGGGAAGTACACATAGCGTGGAGGCCGGGAGTCTGAGCACCAGTGAAAATGCTTGTTTGGATCTTTGTGGAGAAAGGACTCGCACTGGAGCAGGATAATGACCTGAAACACGCCTAGAAGCTTTGCAACAACTGCACGAAGACCAAAGAAGATCAGGGAGCGCTGACGTTCCTCCACCTGGTCATCACCCGACCTTTCGCTCTTTCACCCCACCAAAAGGTTTTCAACTCAAATGATGGTGATTTAATGATTTGTAATAAACAATATTTTTTATTAATCTTTTTTTTATTTATTTATTTTTTTACATGAAAGCATCTTCAGCAATGGCCTCAGACTTGCACCTCCCACCTCGTACAGTAATTATTTATTTATTGCTTTTACCTTGTAACCTACGCTCCCCTTCTTTAGATGTGGCCAGTCAGGTCTAAACGTGATGCCCAACCTGACCTTGTTCCTTCACGCAGGTCCTCTCTGGCCTAACACGTCTGCCACCGGACCCAGAGAGGAGGCCGGTCCACAAAATAGGAGGAAAGGAAAAGAATCGGTCATAACGAGAGAAGAAAAGCAAGCGAAAGCCCACAAATGAAGCAAACGTAGTTTAATATAATATTCGTCTAGATATGCAGTATAATTCAGTTCCCTTTGAACCGTCTTTATTAAAGCATGTACAGTGAAAATGTGACCATTTTGGCATTTAACATAAAAAATATATCTCATTTATGCAGCTAAACCTTATGGCTGAAGTTTTGCAGATTAGTCTGCTGTGTGGAAAGCGGTGGTCGCCTCCGATGTAAAAGACGCATCTCCAAATTATCTCCAATCCATCAATATTACGGTCAGATGAATCAATCTCTTAACCCGTGACTAAAACCTGGTCCCTGTGTTCTCCAGGGATCTTGAGCAGGAAAATGTGTTTAAAAAAATTCTAATCAACGTGGAAATCATCTTAATTCGGGCGCTCAGGAGATGCAGGCGTCAAAAACACGACACGGGTCAAACTGGTCGTATCTAAGGAACGTGTACTGTGTTCCTGCGAGTGCAAACCGTCTTCCTCACCGTAGAAGCTGGACATGCAAGTACAAAAGGCCGGCCACAGTGACAGCTGCTAGGTCTTGTGATGGACTGTCCATCGTTTTAACCTCAACATTGTTGATATGTAGAAATTAAAAAAATAGATTGAAAAGTCATTTCATAATAGCTGAAATGAGTCAAATATGTCTGATACAAAGATTCGACTGGAGCACGAGCAACTGGTTCCTAAACCAAAACTTATGGAGATACGGGTTTTCATCGGACAGCGACAATATGCATAAGTTTTAATGTCATGGCGGTCCATGTGCCATTAGCGAACACACACATACGCGCGCACACCTCCATCAGACTTCAAATCAACCTGCTCTAAAGTGCTTGGAAAGCAGAGACTGCCAAGGAACGTTTGGCTTTTCTGCCAACATGAAGAAGACATTAACTGTGTACACGAGCAGGAGGAATGGCACAAACCTGAGACACGGTCTAAAGACATCCATTTAGAAAAAACGTTACGTGTTAGCCAAGTCGCTACATGCGTCTGTAGTGGAGAAGCAATTAGCATGGCCGTCAAAAAACTGTACTTTCGGTTTGAATCGGAAAGAGAACAAACATCTAAACATTTGACTCAAAAAAAAAAAAAAAAGCCAGACAAACCACAGCGCTTAGGGTTTAATGGCTTGCATTTCACTCCAGGGTTGCCAGATCCCACAATTGTAAAAAGCAACCAGATCTGTGGAAACGAGTCTGAAAGAAAGACTCTCAGAATAAGGGGACCTGGCTACCGTGTTTGATTCCGCAGTCCACTTCCAGAAAACCGACTGAAATCAAAGGGGGGAGAAATCCAGGCTAAGAAATCCAATTACTGGGGTAAATTCCTGTTTTTTGGTTGTTGTTTTTAAAATCAGATTTCTAGGCCTATCTGGAACCATCTTAGTGGTTCCAAAATCAGAATATGTTCTTTTCATGACTACTTAAATAGTCAGATACCTGCAGAAATCTGATCCAAATGATTAAGAGCGTGTAAACACACTTAAAAAGCCCTAATTAAAAAAATAAACAAATGAGCCTGAAAGTCTAGTTTCTGCCTCCATCGTACTAAAGACTTTTGTATCCGTTTTTTTCTGTGCATCACTAATCCGCAGACCAGCCGTCTGTAGGCATATATTTGCTGAATTGCATTCCGGAGCGTCTCAGGAAGCTGTGCATCACAACCAAGGCCCAATAATTACTTCTCCGTGACATTTGTTTTGCTCCTGCCCTGGTACGGGAGGAAGCGATAGCAAAAAGTGGCACTTTATTTTCAAATGTCAGAGTTAATCAGGAACAAACAGCACAGGAAAGATTGTGAGAGGGAAGGGCGAGACTGTGATGCGTGACGGCGATGCTCAGGGATGTGAAAGCAGGCTATCTGAACCCAAATGCCATGGATCGTTCATTCTTTCGTTCATTCATTCACTCCCACTCCTGAAGTACTCGTCGGTGGGATCGTTACAACCCCTCTGACGTATATACATGCACACCAAATATAGCATGTTAAAAATATAGATGTTCATATGATCTTTATACAATGTTTATACAGTCTCTTAAACCTCTCGTTAGTCAAACGTTTGCATTCAAGATCTGATACGGACCTCGATATGGTGTAACAACGAACCGTTTAAAAAAAGTACAGCTGCACAACAGTGAGTGATAATCATGCATCGCTCATTTTGGTTCTATGGCCATTATTATGGAAAAATGCCACCTGTTTTACACAGCGTGCATCCATGAATTTAAAAAAAAAACAACAGTTCTCAGACTTGCATAAACTAAGTAAACTGTTCCCTGATTTCCTTTCAAACACTCCGTTCTAACCTCGTGATTTTTTTTATCAGATTTGATTTTTTTTTTTAAGTGTGAGATCAAGTCTCAGGATTGGCTCACAGCAGGAGGAGCTGATACGTGACCGGCCGGCCAGTGTCGCTCATCCGCTGAGAGGGTGGAGGTCGACTTTGACCTTCTCTCCGCTGCTCAGCATGCCCACCGTGGGGTAGAATCCTCCAGACGGTACCACCACCTCCCTCCTGCCAATGATCTTCCCATTGCGAGTAAAGAAGACCTAGGAGGGTGAGAGAGAGAGAAAGAGTTACAAAGGAACAGACGATGTTCACAAAGTGTATAAAAGCAGGAAGGAGAGAGAGGGAGAGAGAGACAGAGAGAGACAGAGACAGAGAAAGAGTTACAAAGGAACAGACGATGTTCACAAAGTGTATAGAAGCAGGAAGGAGAGAGAGAGAGAGAGAGAGACAGAAAGAAAGAAAAAGGGTGAGAGAGGGAAAGAAAAAAAGTGAGAGAAAGAAAAAGGGTGAGAGAAAGAAAGAAAGAAAAAGGCTAAGAGAGAGAGAAAGAGAGAGAGAGAGAGAGAGAAAGAGAAAGAAAAAGGCTGAGAGAGAAAGAAAGAAAAAGGCTGAGAGAGAGAGAGAGAGGGAGAGAGAGAAAGATGGGTCATTAAGGATCCATTAATAGAGTCAGGAGTTTGGAATGGACAACTATTTACTAACAAGAGCGACTTTGTAAATGTGTCGAAAAGCAAGTGCTATCTGTATGGACAGATAAAAAGGTCAGTTCACCTCATCCCACCACAATCAAACACTTGTAACCATAGTGACAGAGTTTATAAACATCAGCTGACCACCCATAAAACTAAAGAATGTTGCATTGTAGGAACTCTGGACACCAGTCACGCCAAAATGCAAAAGAGCGTGTTGTAACCTTAAACGCATGACCAGCAAAAACAAGTACATTAAAGTCCAATTAAAAACTCGTATCAGAATCCGTATCGACACCTGAGCTCTTCAATCAAACTGTGTATCGGCCCATCACTAACAGACAGTAACCAGAGTGAGTCGGGTTCAAACCGGGAACCCGGACCCTCGGGTGAGCATAAAAAAAAAATCAGCATCCAAAAAGCACAGGCTGAAATTCCTCGTTCATGATCGTTCATTTCAGATTCTAACCCCACACTTACTGGGCAGGGTCGCAGGTCTATGGGACCCTATCCTAAGGGTGGAGGTGTAAGCGGGGCTTCACCACTCCTAGCCTGCCTGTAATGCACTACAGGACTCAAACCCAGGTCCCTGCGCTGGTGGGCCATCGTGTTAAACATGTTCATCGTTCATTTCTTCCTGATCTTCCACCAGCGCTTCCTGTAGCACCGATGTTCAGAACAGTTCAATAGAGCAGCAAACAGATAAACATTATGGCGAGGAACCACGTGAATATGCCATGTGCTCTTAAATAAATAGCCACCAAGGGCTACTCTGCTCAGGATCCAAGATCCTATAGCGACTCTGATGAAATAATGCTGACATTTTTTACCCTATTCTATTCGATATTTAATTTGTCTGTTCATCTTTACTTAGTTCCTGTTATAATTCCCGTTATTTAAACCCACCCGTTAATTAAACGTTAATTAAATTAGTTTTATGCTTCCATTTAACATCTTAGTGGACCAAGAGAGTCGGTCGGTCGGTCGGTTTAGAGTCTTGGTCCTTCCAAGGTTTCTACATGATCATGTTTAGGGAGTTTTTCCTTTCCACTGCTACCCTAGGCTTATCTATTAGAATATCATGTAAAACTGGACAACGCTCAGACCGCGGTGGCCTAGCGGTTAAGGTACTGGACTGTAGACCAGAAGGTCCAGGGTTCAAATCCCACCTCTGCCAAGCTAGCACAGTTGGGTCCCTGAGCAAGGCCCTTAAGCCACAATTGTTTGGATTGTAAAGTTGTAAAATTGTAAGTCGCTCTGGATAAGGGCGTCTGCTAAATGCCGTAACTGTAAACGGCAATGCTCCATTATAAAAAGCACCGAGTGGGTGAACAAGGGGCACAATGGGGCACGATGCCCTCCGGTCCCAAACACACTTTAAGTGGTGCTCAAGGCGCGACCACGCGCTGTCGGCACATGAAGGACGCCTAAAGGAAACGATTGTTGACTTAAGCAAATTTGTGTTCAACCAAGGTGCACATGAATCAGCATGTAACAAAGAGCACAATGATTACCATACGTAATCGCCAGATTAAGGCTTTGAGCTTTCGCCAGAGCAAATGACGGCCTGTCAGGGAGCAGTTGTTGTGCACGCCGAATTTGACTGATGACTCTTTTAACATCGCCACAGCACCTGATGATGAATGAGTCTGGCTCGGAGCAAAGGAGCGACGGGCTGTCTGTCAAAGGGCCAAACGCTACAGGGACGAACCCGAGGTAAACATCTGACCACGTGTGTCTGCGTGTGTTTTGGAAGAGGCGCACAGAGACGGCAGCTGTCTATCAGCACGCCAGTAAAGGATCCGATTTGCTACCATGGTGCTACAACAATGAGTGTTAAATGGGTAATTATATCAGCTCCGGCTCATCCCTTATGTCCGGTGCTTACACCCATGCCTGGGCACAGTCAGTGACATTTTATAATGCAGTCTAGCCCTTAGTTCCTGCCCCGTTATTACGAGGTACGATCAAAAACTTCTGAGGCTCTTCCCTGACACGGTAATGCGCACGCAACAGGTGCGAGCAATAACTTCTGATTAATGTCAGGACTCCTGTTCCGTGTGTTTTTGCGACCGTTTGCAGGCGCGAGGTTGGGAGTTCACCATCGACCTTCCACTTCGCAAGCAGAGAGGAGCAAACCAAACTCTACCCAGCTCACTGTGAGCTCAACTCGGCTCGCTGGGACTTCTTCACCTTCTCCAAAACGAAATTTAAGATAAAGGGTCGGCACTTGGACATTTACATTTACGGCATTTAGCAGACGGCAGACTTACAACTCATACAGTCTTACAATCCAAGCAATGGGTTATGGGTCTTGCTTAAGAACCCAACTGTGGCAGCTTGGCAAAGGTGGGATTTGAACCCTAGACCTTCTGGTCCATAGTCCAGTACCTTAACTACTAGGCTACCGCAGTTGACACAGCAGAGGACACCCGGCACGGGTCCCTGACAGGACGTCCAGGGAGTGTTGCAAACATGGCAGGAGTTCTGGACGCGAGGCATCACTGAAGGTGGCTACTTCAAAGGGTGTGGTGACCAAGTTTAAATCAGATACAGTTTGAGCTCGTTACAGAACAGAACTCTTGGATGAAGAGGAAGTCTTCATTTACACTGTATGCATTTTATCGCCTATAACCCTGCTTCTCCAGGCCAGGGCCGGCCCAGAGAGCGATGAGACCCTGGAGAACACGGAGGCAAGCGTGGCATCTCAGGGCTGGGAAAGGGTGGGGTTTACTATAAACCTGCGTTGGTAGAGAAGCACCGGGAAGCAGCTCACCATAACCTTCCTGCCCTCCTGATCTTGTTCTAGCTCTGCGTCGTCTCCCTCCTCCTCCTCGTCGTCGCCGTTTAGGTACAGTACGTTCTGGACGCGCTCCTCCTTGGGCTGCTCGGACATATCCTCCCCGTCGTCGGCCTCGTCTGCACGGGGAAAGAGGAATCAATTGACCTAGTGACGGGAACGATGTGGGTCAAAACCCTGTCACTATGCAGCCCTTGAGCAGGGCCCTTATCCCTCTGGTAATAAACGTGGCAGTTCAGAAATGCTAACAGCGCATGACTCACTGAAACCCATTTATACACCTCCTATGGAAGGTATTAAACCGTGTTTGCAAAAGTCCGGTCCTGCAAGGCCAGAGCTTGGCACAGGTCGGCGAGTTTCCTAAAAAAAACACCTGACTCATTAGTTGACTGACACTTTTAGTAGGTGTGTTAGAGCAGGAAAATCACCACACAGTGCTGAGCCTTCAGGACTCAACATGCGCACCCTTGTATTCGGCGAATACGGGAGAAGAAATAAAAGCGGGGATCTCGCATACGACCTGGGATGGTTGCGCGGGAAGATTAGCGCCTGTTGATTTAACTTTATGCTCAATAAGCCAGTACATACAGTGTGACAAAGAGAGCAGATTAGATAAGCTTTATCCAAATATTTCATCAGCAGACGCTAAAACACAACTTGCTCTCAGCGGTAGGATGTCTGTGAATAGGTTCAGAGTGCAGGGCAGATCGGATTTTCACTCCGATGTCTTTCGATGGCGTACCCAGACCGGTCCGTCTTCAAAAGACAGAAGGCATTATGCATCAGATCGCTCATGCTAATGGTGCCGTACATTTCCAGCGCCACATCTGACTGATTCAATAATCGGAAATAATTTGGATCGGATATGAAACGCGATACGAAAGGGGACAAAAATGTCGCATCCCTCTGCACTAGTTCAGACTGTGCAACGCTGGATCTGAGCTGCATGTCTGAACGTGGCCTGGACGTCTTTTCAGCACAAGTACGACTTAATTCTGTCCCCGCGTCATGTCCGATTGTTACGTACAATCATTTAGGGTAGCGCAATAGAACACAAATAGAAAAAAAACGCACAAAGCCTAGATCTAGTCTAGTCTTTCAGTAGACTAGGGTCTTCATCAGATGGAGTGTTCTTTTATTAATGATTGTAGAGCATAAACCATGTGTACATCAGCGACGGACGTTCAAGTTGAGGACATGATCATGAGCGTGAGAATGCCCACGAGAGTCTAGCTTCACCTGGCAAGGGCCCACGGAAGGCTGGTTCAGGCTAGTGAAGCATCAAGGTATTCCCAAACGTACTCCAGCCTCAGTCTCCCTCTTTGCAGGGAAAAGGGGTGTTAATCTATTCTAGGGGAAGGGAAGGAAGGGGTCTGAACAAAAAAAAATAAGTTTCGAGACAATAGGGCCACGTGAACTGGGAGGTGTTGAGAGACAGTAGGCTGTTCGGGATAAGAACACAAGACGTCTGGGTAGACAGGGGTGTTGATTAGGTCAGTCTGTAAACTCAACCAGATTCTCTCGGTGTCAACGTAGTGACATCCACGTATCTCAAACTGCTCCCTGTTCACTATTGCTTCAGGGCAAAATAACAACATAAATACGCTTGGATCATCTGGCAGAACTATTAATCAGATTTCTGTAACGTGACTTAGTGAACTGCTTCTGCCAGGTAAGGTTAACCAAACCCGGGATCCCAGTCTCACCCTCGTAGTCGCGGGGGAACATGATCCCACAGCCCATGACGTCCCCCTCAAAGCACCGTGGCCCGAACGGATCCCCAACTCCGCTGCCATGGAATATCTTGCCATCGTCTAAAGGACAAAAAGGGAGAAAAAAACAAACCGAAGGCGTTCCAAGAATTAGCTCCGATATCAACACAGGAGAACTTTGCCGTTACGCTCCTAATTTGCCGAACCATGCAGTGTTTGAGTCACAGCAGGATTTGTTGTCCACCATTTGTCATTCGAAGGCTGCTCTGGAAAGAAGGAGTGCATTAATAAATTATTTGTACAGCTGATGCCTGGCACAGCTCTGGCCCGAGACTGGCTATAATTTAGTGCGTGGTAATGACACAGACAGATTATACAGTGTCAGCAGGGTAATATACTTTATGTACAGCACCAGCAGGCCTGTACAAGCAGCCTATTTATTCTCGAAATACTGTACACACATAGGAGA
Source organism: Parotocinclus haroldoi (assembly GCA_034779995.1). Lineage (NCBI taxonomy): Eukaryota > Metazoa > Chordata > Actinopteri > Siluriformes > Loricariidae > Parotocinclus > Parotocinclus haroldoi. The sequence continues at coordinate 6,794 of JAUZST010056764.1, read as the reverse complement.
AGTGGTCCTAAGGCTACCACGGATACATTTTGCGTATTATTTTACGGACTCTCTATGAAAGTCGTTAAACTGTGAAACCTGGACCGAGTCGCCCAGCGTCCATGGCAGCACGAGCGAGAACGAGGGCTTTCACAGCTCGTTTTCCGAGGTTGAAAAGACTTGATCTGGACTTGCGTGCAAGCTTTAACTGACCCTGCATACAACAGAAGCTGACATTTTGGCAGTCGTGTATTTAATGGTAAGAGGACATTCTATCAGTGTGGACGTCTTCTAAATCCCTGTCATGTCCACTATGGGTTCGGGACGCCTTGTATCTTCTTACATTGGATACTCTAAGTCTAATTTACTCTACTCTTTCCATTTATAGTCTCGCTGGCTTCAAGTAATGCCTGCCTTTTTATTCATTCTTCCGCCTAATCCACAAGGGGTCATGGCCCACCCGGTGCCCACCCGGCAACTCTGGGCACAACGACAGGAACAACCCTAGATCGTAGGGACACGCACACAGTCACACACTAAGGGCCACTTTAGAGACACCAATTAACCAAACATGCATGTCTTTGGACTGTGGGAGGAAACCGGAGTACCCCGAGTAAACCCACATGTACACGTGGAGGACATGCAGACCACGCTGGGATTGAACCCGGGACATTCTTGCTGTGGGGCATTTCACTTATTTCACTTATCTATTTTAATATTATTATTATTTATTAATATTATCTTAGATTTATTTTTGAATCTTTGGATTTTCCATTTGTATGCATACTTTCCCCAAGTGTACATTAGGACTTAATATTAACAACACACACACACACACACACACTTAACATTTGATTTGATGTCTATTTAACTGTCGCGAGTACTACCTCCCATGCTTTGGATTCCATCCCGAACCTTCTCAAACGGTCACACGGCCCCAGCCCAGCGCCACCAGTGATCCCAATCACATGTCCCGCATTTCCTTAATCAAACCCCCCTGCTATTTAAAGCCCTTGTTTGAAGTGCCACATGCTTCCAAAGTTTGAGCCTTTGTTCCTAAACGCCGCTTGTTCGCTATCTACATTCTTCTCCACTCCGCGGGACAATACGACATTAACCTTTTTTTTTACTCTTTCAGCAAAAAGAGTATTTGTTTTTCACCCAGAAAAGACAGAACCCCCATCTGAACACACAGCTCCCTCCATTTTTTCTATATTATTGTTCACCCCACTCAACGTAAATGTATTTTTTAATTAAGTCGTGATGTTTTTTTTTTTTTTTTTTTTCATTCACTAATTTATTTCTTTCCCTCCAAAGTGTATATGGCTTACTCTTAGCATCATCATTAACAAAATTATCACTAATAATGTTTGTAATTTGAGGGTGGTTTTTGTGCGCGTCATGCTCGGGGGTTATGGGCTTATAAGAAGGGTTCAACCGAAATCGTCGGGGCATTTTTGAAATGAAGACACTTGTTATTTAGGTTCTCGTTTTTTACTGATTGTCTTGTTCCTAATTTAATCGTTTTAATGTCTTCAAATGCAAATTCCTTAACTGGAACTGGAGGTGACTCCATGTTTTAAGCGCTGTTTGTTTGCTATAAGGCTGGGATAGTGAACAGAGATGCAGATACACAGATGAACTCAAATTGTGAGCGACCTCGGTTTTGGTGCATGTTTAAAAAAAAGAAAACCTTCGCTCCTATGTGAATGGTCAGACCCAAAAAATGTTCATGGTTGGAGATTTGCAGAAGGTGCATCGCCATATCTGCAATAAGAAATCACCTCCATGTAAAGAAACGATCGGAAGGCGTGTTGGAAGAAAGCCTTTTTCTTGTTTGATCTAACCGTAGTTGTAACCACCTGGAGTTTGTTGGATGCTACTGAAGCTTTGACTGGAAACGGGATTTATGGACGTATGAAAACCCTCAAGGTGACTTTGGTCCAAAATGTAGATTGGTTCTACAGAAACGGGCGTAATGAACACGTAGCTATTGTGGACTGAGGGTAACGTTGTGGCTTGATGATCCTCCAGATACCCAGGGAGACCAGTTAGGATGAATGGCATCATTTACCCCGTGACGTACCAGGAGATTTTCTGGCAAAGAGCGACAACTGGGTCGTGGTCGGATCTTTTAACAGGACAACCACCCAACACACGTCCAAATCCACACAGAAATGATTCAATGACCACAGAATGAGCTTTTGACATGGCCACCCAGTCCCCTGATCTAAACAGCGTTGAAACCTGAGCCGAAGACAATCACAAGAGAAGATCCAGGACTGGGAAAATCAGGCTAAGTTCAGTAATGAGGAGACTATCAGGACGTCTCTTTGTACTCTGCAGACTTATCAAGCGTTACAGGAGGCTCGGTGCTGCCATGCTGGCAAGAGGAGGGTCGGCCATGTAGCGAAAGCAGCGGTGCTAACAGTTGTTGCTCGTGTTGAATTTAAAAAAAAAAAAAAAAAAAAACTCTGAATAAACTGACCTGGGCTAAAAGTCCATTTTTCATTTTCAGTGTAAAGATTCTTCACGACCTTTTTACACATGAGTGATGATTCTAAATCTGGCTAGACAGAACGATTCTGGCAGGCAGTAAGATTTGCGGAGAGTAGCCCTCCAGGATCGCCTTAGTGACATAGGAGTTCCGACATAGTTGCAGGTTTGTTTTAGCACAAAAAAAAACTTTTGGAAGTTACTCGGACTGAAATAGAGGAGTTGTTAAAATGAGCACTACCACGCTTATTTTGTAACGAGTTCTCCCAAGTCAGCTACTTTTGCCTTTTTGGTGCATACGGCCCATAAGCTGGATGTAATGCATCCCTGTATGGCTAAACCTTTCCATTTGTGGTCAGGTCTTAATGATCCCCGAACTTGTTATGCTCGCGATCCGGAGACAGACCTGAGAATAGCTTTCGCTTCTTTTTGGTCTAAACCCTGCTCTGTGTGCTCGATCTGCCTGGTAGGAAGCAAAACAAGGGATGCCAAGACCATAGACAACAACATTAGTGGGAAAGAAAGTCTGTGAAAAGGTAAGACGCAGACAAAAAGCCACCACATCGCGAGGCGGGTAAATATTTGTGGAGTTGCCATGGGACCCGTCTCTGGCTCAGGATACTGCTTAAACAATCGCTATCAGAAAATGGGAGGGTGATGGGGACACTGTATCATTAAGCCTCCCATGCAGGTCCCTGTCACAACACCACACCGCAAACTCAGAAAAGACTACAGCCAGTGTGGGAGGGGAAGACGGCCAAAAATAGATAGAGGAGCAGAGGTGTGCTGCCTTGGCCTGCTGGAACATTTTCTGGCACCGGAGCAGAAAGGAGCACAGCTTCCTCATACGACCGGGATTTTCTAAGAAGAAGTGTGTCTGGAAAAGGGGAGAGGAAACATTTCCGCTGGGATGCTGTCATTTCCACAGAGCAAGAGTTTATGGACTGATATGCAGAACCAGGGGGCTTCAGCACACACAGACACACACACAGACACGCACACAGACACGCACACAGACACGCACACAGACACGCACACAGACACGCACACAGACACACACACAGACACACACACAGACACACACACAGACACACACCTTATTCAGATTTATCCTCAAATCCAATCTGTCCCAGGTCCTAACATGAGCGGGCCCCCGGTTCTTACGGTGTAATGGTAGATCCTGTCGCCGGGCGTCGCCGGCCCACCTGGGACCGAAGCTCCGAGGCCGAAGCAGCCTGAGAGGAAGTGAAGCTGCACCGACTGCAGGAGGCCTGGGAAGCGTGGGGGCGCTGTAGAGCCGCTCTTCTCCTCCATCTCAGCCATGAAGGAAGAGATCTGACGCAGGGCCTCCACCCGGACCTGCACAGTAAGGGGGGCTTAGAGAGACGCTGCGTGCATGCGTGTGTGTGTGCGTGTGTGTGCGTGCGTGCGTGCGTGCTGACCTCGGTCCTGTGCTGCTGCTGAGCCATGGCCAGTGTGATGGCTTTAGGATCAGCCTGAACACACACCTCCCTCTCGACCAGCGCCGACGTCTTCACCAAGCTCCCACACACAAAGTGGAAGACCTGCACAGGTCCAGTACGGTTACGCATTTACCAGTTAGACTATTCGGAGGACGGGACAGGGTTTGTGAGGTGCAGACCTGATCGATCATGGACGGGCTCACGGTCCCAGAGCTCAGCGCTGTGTCTGGACTGATACACTGCCTCAGTCTGTCCCAGGCGTCCTTCATGATGCCCAGAGAACACAGAGGCAACCCTGTGCACACGCACGCACACACACGCACGCACACACACACACACACACGCACACGCAAAGAGAGAGAGAGGCAAAGACAGAAAGAAAGAGAGACACAGATACAAAGAGGGGCATGGACACAGAGAAAGACACAAAAAGAAGGAGAGAAAGGCAGAAATACAGAGGAAAAAAAGGCAGGGATACAGAGAGAGAGAGAGAGAGAGAGAGAGACAGAGAGACAGAAAGAGAGAGAGACAGAGAGAGAGAGAGACAGAGACAAAGACAAACATATAGACAGAGGCAGATTAAAGGACAGGGACACAGTGAGATGGAGACACAGAGAGAGACATTGATCACTAAACAGACCTTTTCCACAGCAATACATATCGTACAATCGAACTAGGTACAGTCCTTATCAGAATATATCAGGGTTGGGGGGGCACTACCAGCTGAGTGGATATGTACACACACACACACACACACACACACACACACACACTGTAGAAGGTTAATCAGGTTAATCAGGTTAATCATGTTTACTCACCCATCTTACTCCTAACAGAACCTGGGGAGCTTCTGGATGGATCCAACGTCTTGGGAAACATGTGAAACGGATTATTTTGTGCTTTATGCCCAGGTCTAAAGATGATCAAAGCTAATATAAACGACGTTTGCCGTACCTCTCTCTCACTGTAGCTCCGAGTTTTCGGAGGAACAAAAGACTCCTGTGTTTTCACACCTTGGCCGTCTGAAGAGGACGAAGCCTTCCTGTAGGGACGCAGAGCGGAAAACGCAGATGTAACAAGGTGCGAACGTGTCTGTTCTTCACCAGTTACTTATTTTATAACAAACTAAAGAGTGACAGAAAAAGAGAGAGAGAGAGATGGAGACAGAGACACAAAGAGAGAGACAGAGAGAATAAGAAAGAGAGAGGCACAGAGACACAAAGAGAGAGACAGAGAGAATAAGAAAGAGAGAGGCACAGACACAAAGAGAGAGACAGAAGGAGACGGAAACAAGAAGAGAAACACAATGAGAGAGACACAGAGACTAAGAAAGAGAGAGACATAGGTGACGGAAACAAAGAGAGACAAAGAGAGAGACACAGAGAATAAGAAATAGAGAGACAGCAGGAGATGGAAACAAAGAGACATAATGAGAGAGAGACAGAGAGAGAGAGACAGAGGGAGACAGAGAGAATAAGAAAGACAGAGATATAGAAGTAGGTGGAAATAAAGAGAGACCGAAAGAAAGAGAGACCGAAAGAAAGAGACATAGTATGAGATGGAAACAAATAGAGAGACACAATGAGAGAGAGACAGAGAGAGACAGACAGAGAGAGAGAGAGACGGAGAGAGAGACAGAGAGAGAGAGACAGAGAGAGAGAGACAGACAGAGATAGAGAGACTAAGAAAGAGAGACATAGAAGAAGGAAACAAATAGTCATAGACTATTAGAGACACAGAGAGAGGGAGAGACAAAACACAACAATACAAAAAGAGCCAGACAAAGAAAGAGATGAGACACATATAAAAAGAGACAAAGACAGAGAGACTGTACCACACACACTCACACACACACTCACTCACTCAGACAAAGAGAGACAAGCCACAGAGAAACACAAACAAAGAGACAAAAAGAGCCAGATAAAGAGAGAGAGACAGATGAGAGACGCATAAAGACACAAAAATAGAAAGAGACAGGGAGACACGAATATACAAAGAGAGAGGGAGACGGAGACAAAATACAGAATAATCAAACCACTAATGACGTCCCTGTGTCCCACCGACCTGGTGGCGGCGCTGTTCTCTGAACGAGTAGCGGTGCTTTGCTGATGCCAGGCAGGCTGGACGCCCAGCAGCAGGAAGAGGCAGCGTTTGATGAGCAGCTGGCAGACGGAGGTGAAGGAGACGTGGGGTGGGGTCTCTCTCTCGGGGGTATCGGGACTTTCGGAGCTGCTGGGTAACGTGCTGGTTCCGGACGACTCGTACACCGTCTCGTTCTGCTGCAGCTGCATGGCCTCACGCGTGGCCAGGAAACACTGCAGCACCTCTGCTGATGTGCAGACGCACACGCAGACGCACACGCAGACGCACACGCAGACGCACACGCAGACAGACAGGCGAGCGATCTACATGCAGCTGAATGGAATTTGGATTCTTATTTCTGAGCGTTAAATGAGAAGGTGGAGCGTTTACCCGGCAGGTACATACTGATGCTGGGTGTCTCGTCCTCGGCCGGGTCGTCCTGGTTGTGTTCGGCGCCGCGCGTCACCTCCCTGCCCGGCCGATCCTCGGTGCTGCTGCCCTCTCGAGGGTCGTCCTCAGGGCTCTGTAGGTCTGAGGAACCCTGAACGAGCATGATCAGAGACATTTAGATCTATAGGAATATATATATATATATAGGAATATACGGTGCCATGGTTCTCCTGACCCGCTTAAAGGCCGGGATACAGGACACATCAAAGAGCACCGAGTGTGTGAGAGATTCCTGTTAGAACAGCGTCTGCACCACACACACACACACACACACACACACACACACACACACACACACACACACACACACACACACACACACAC
>JAUZST010056754.1:0-23877 GCA_034779995.1 Parotocinclus haroldoi | reverse complement strand
ATATATACACATACACATCCAATCAATATGCTCCCTTTAATTACTTAATAATTACAACAGATTTGTTTATGCACCGGCAGCATGTTATTATTGTTTTATTGCACTACAGTGAAGTACGTTCATAAATGCTTGCTCAATATGGGACTAGATTTTTAAGATAATATAATATTGTAAAGCTGCTGTGAGACAATGCTGCATTGTAAAAAGCGCTACATAAATTTGACTTGAGTTGACTTAACCTGGTTGATGTGTTTATACACTTTTTTTTGTGCACATTGCTTTTGTTTACATGCATGACTTTTCACTGTGTCTTTGTAACAAGCTGTAATGCCCCCCTTACCAAAACTGGTTCTCACGTACTTAGTGAGACTCTGTCTCCGTATCAAAATAATGTACATCGATACGTTTTGCCTTCCGTCAAACAAAAGTATTTGTCGCTCCAATAACTTGTGTTTCTAGCTGAATCTCTGTCGATTGTGAAAATGCCCTTTATATTTAAATTACAGTAGTCTACAAAGACTTCGTGACTATAGTCATGTCTGGTCAATGTCCATTTCAGTCAATGTCCTGTTTTATATAACGTAATGCGGACATCAAACAGTACATACCTGTACTATTTACATACCTCGTCATCAGGAGTGCTTTCTGAAGACCTCCCTTGATGGACCTTGCCTTCTGTCTCTGTTTTTCTCTTGGTACGAAGGGGAACATGAGGTTCATTAGCAGCTTTACTTGATGCTTCATTCTCTTGGGATATTTCATCAGTGTCTGGGAATGAAGCACTGAGGCGTTTCTTTATTCGAGGTACTGGGACAGGTACACTCAAGCAATCTTCTGCTGCTTGTCTAAAAAAACAAAAAGAACAAAAAAGAACATATTTCATATATAGTTTTGCAAACACATTAGTAATTGAAGCACAGAAGTGGGGTTGCAGTTGCTTTTAGATAATAAAGAAATACAATTCACACAGATATGTTATACATCAGGTATGTTAGCAGACGTTTAATGATAGCGCCAACAATAGTTAATGATAGCATTTCCAAACCAGAAACTGCAATAGTCTGTTTCATAGCTTACCTCTTTAAATCTAAGGCATCTAAAGAAACAGGGCTTAAACCGGACTTCTCTTCTGCTTTTTCCTTCCCATCATGTTTCCCCTTTGATTCCCTATCTTCACGTCCCTCACTGGATCTTTGTTTTTCAGCCTTATTTTCAACAACACTGATTGCAGTTTCTGTCAAAGATCTAGCAATCTTTCCATCTGTATCCATGACACCTTTTACTACTTGCTGTCTGCTGACTTCAGAAAGATGGAAGGAAACCTCCGGACCAGCATTAGTCTTTCTTACAGTTGCTAACAGGTTATCAGCATAGTCTATAGGCATTGGTTGAGGGTCCTTGACATTGTCTTCTGAGTCCATTTGAGGACTAGATAACAAAGACTCATTTATCGATGATACAAGAGACTTGTTTTCATTTGGGTTCACCAAAGAGTAAGCTTCGGAAGTATTTTCACCAAAAAATGTAGCACTGAGACGCTTCTTTGAGCGAGGAACTGGAACAGGTTGGTTTATCTCTTTTTCATCGCAAGTTAAAACTTGAACAGGTAAATCTGAGTAATTTCCTTGAGGGTCCTGTCTGTCTGCTGTATCTGTGTCATAGGGCGAAACTGAAAGAGTTGGAATGTCTTCATTAAATGAACCACTGAAACGCTTCCTCACACGTGGCATTGGGCACAGAGGTTCTGTGTTCAGGACTTGATTTTTGGGTTGCTCTGGCTCTCTTTCGAATTTGTGCTCAGCCTGTATTATCCCTTTCTCAGGAGACAAAGACTCTTGTTCTGGCTGTTTGTGACGGTCTATTGTTTTAATATTATCAGGGCTTGTTTTCATCACTGTGATACAAGCTTTAAAGGTAACATCTTGCAGCCCGTTATCATCTGTAAAACAAGCACTAAGTCGCTTCTTGACCCGAGGATTTGGAACAGGTAAATTGGCACCACTTTGCAAAATGGATTTAGCTAAAGTATTTTCCCCTAGATTTTCTGGAAAACATTGTAAAGATGTGAGTATACTACCAGCTTCTTCTACATTTGCCTCAGTGGTAGATTCAAACCCTGTCCGTTTGTTTTTAATAGCTGAACCACTTTGAATCTGAGAATTCCCTTCCAATGACTTTTCGCTCAGGTTACTGCTGCTCTTGCTGCGACCAGCTGAAACGTTTTGTGAACAGCAATAAGGAGTGACGGGATCTAGGTCATCAGTGGCAGCTGTCCAAAGAGGTTCATGAAGGTAAAGTGATGCCTTAGTGCCCTGTGATGGTGTTGACAAAATACTCTGAATTTCATCATGTTTTTGTGGAGACAGGGAAAAGTCCTTCTCCAGAGGCTTGATACTTGCAGGTTGGCTGAACACTGAGACCTCCTCAGCACTACGATTCTGGCTCCTTAATGACAAAAACACAAATTACTGTTTTAACAACAATCTGGCAATTAATGAACATGCACCTTACCTATGGCTTTCAGAACACACTCGTTAAACACCACTAATCCAATATACAAGCTCAAAACAACTCACCAACAAAAACAAACTGCACTGTTATTTATCCAATAACAAAATCCACTGGCATTAAGCATGTCACTGATGGATTCATTTGATTTTGACATCATGCATAAAAACAGAACACCTCAACTCCAAGCATTACAGAGCAATGCAACTGCCAAACAACATAACTGTCAACCCGACAGAAAATATAGGCAGGAATATCTAAATGCCATATCTGAATTTCCTTGAGACAAATTTATGACTCCAAGTCACAAAGCCAATTCAGGACAAGCTTATTGGTGCAAAAACACAACAAATGTATTGCAATGCCATCGCCAATGCCATGCTGCCACTTCATTTACTGTACTTCAATCCAACTCACTCACCCTTTCTCTGCTCCTAAATCTTCCTTAAATTGGTTATTTAAAAGCTCTTCATTGTTAACATCAAGTCCAAACTGTTTTCCTTTAAGTGTTGTTTTGCTATCTTGAACTAAATGGCTAAGGATTGTCTGATCTTCCACTTCTTTCATCTCTTGTAGGTCTGCCTCTGTTAAGGGAGGCCACTTCTTCATCAAGCTATATTCTCCCTCTTCAGCAAACCAGTTTTCAGCATCTTTACAGGACAAGTACGTCTCAGATCGACTGTCAACCAAGCGGCACATGTATGGCTCAACACTTGACGGGAAGTCAAAATGAGGCACAGATGCTGAAACTGGCAATGCTTTCTGTAGGGTTGACACCTCAGGATGTTCACTGGGCTTGAGTCTAACGCTGCTTTCCGAATCCATTCCAAATGTATCTGTTCCAAATGCAGAGGGCTGCAACATTGCAGCTACTGTCTCAAAACTGAAAAAGGACAACTTTTAATGGATTATAAAACAAGAATAGTAATGACACTGTTTAAAACTACACACCTTTGCTGCTATAGCTAACTTTAGCAGATAATATACACTTGCTATTATACAGTATGTTTAACAACACAACACCAACACATTCATGTGCAGTTTAAACATTTGTTACAACCAATAGGCATTGTTAATAATTGCAAAACACAATGCGGTTTGCAATACAAACCAGTTCAAGTGCAGTTACAAGCTAATTAATTCTGTGTTGTTATTCAAAAGAAAAACGAAATCAAAAGACCAATGTTTTTTTACAAGATAATATTTTGTCCCACATAAAAGTTAATTGACATAAGGTTTCAGCAATACCTACCCTATCACAGATTAAACATGTTGTACATTTCATTACCAAATCCTTTTGTATCTGCTCATTTACTTCTTGCTTACCCTTTGTGAAAAACACCAACAATAGACTGGACAAGACCAGAAGACCTGTCTTTCTCTGTAAGAGTGTCCTCTGCCTCTAGCACTTCCCAACCAGATGTTATATCTTTTTCTGGTAGGTCAGTGCTGCTGTGGGCTTTGCTTGGAGTTGTCTGCTTCATACCCTGTTCCTCTAACGAGTTTTCTTCTTGATGAAGCCTTCTGCTGAGGGGTAGATGTCTTGAGAACACTGTAGATAGTAGCTCTAGTCCAATGCAGTAGTCGTGCTTTAAAATGTTTTCTTCACACATGCACTTCAAAAGTCAAATAAATTGATTTCCAAACCATATGTATTTTCCAATTACAGAATGTTTTAAGCATGTATAACTTTATCAACTTAAAATAATAGGAACAATGACTAAAGCATTGCATGCAGACTAACAGGTTATATAACAAATAAAATATATACAACAAACTGAAAATGAATGGATGAGCGCATAAGAGTCCACAAACTCAAGGGCAATCCATGCTACAAGTGCATGCAAACTCACCCTTTACAAGTGGAAATATCTTCTGACTTTTCTATCACTATGGATTTAGTTTTGAAAAAAGAGTATTAATGTTTAATTTGCTGTTAAACATTTCTGTATTAAACACAACACACTCTAAATGTATGGCTTACCAGATCCACTGGCATCCACTGTTAGATCACACTCTGCTTCTGTATACTTAGTAACATACTGTGCTGGATTTAGCTGGGTCTGGCTGTGACTGGTGGTTGCCGTTTCATACAAACTGCATTGTACTGAATCATAATGAGACGTAGTCATTGAAGGGAATCCAGGAATTCTTGTTACAAGCGGGCAAGAAGACATCAAAGAACATACATATGACTTGTCTTCAATTGCAGGGGTATAATTAAGTATAACAACTGTTTTTATCACCAAAGGCTTTTCCGGCAATAGAGGTTGGTAAGTCATCACTTTGCTCCCTTGAGCTATTTGTTTTGTAGATGGTATTCCTGGTGTACTTGCTTCATATGGGCATGTCTGTATGATGGCATGCATTGCGTACATTAAATTATTTGTAATTGGAAATCCAGGAAACCTAGATCTAGCTGGACAAGTTGGGGCAAGTAGTACAATTTCTTCATATTTCCCGTAACATTTGGGCACACTTGAAATCCAAACTGATTTCTCTTTCACAGGTTTATCCCATACTGGCTTCTTTGGAATTAACCAGGATGACTCCACTGACAGGACCAATTGTACTGAAGTGAAACCTGGAGTGTGAGCAATCCCTGGGCAAGCATTCATCATTTTTATTATATTTGGCTTTTGTCGTAAATAGAATGAGTCCACTTTGACAAAAGGTACAGATGGAAAACCAGGGATGTGAGCTTTTATTGGGCAGCTTGGTACCAACGCAGTCATTCTCTTCATATTGTAATTGTCTTGTTCACAGATTGAGTCCAAAGCAAAGTGTACAGTGACTGGCATTGCTTTTAATGATTTCTTCCACAAAACCATTTTCTCAAGACACCATGCTTGTGTGTGTATTCTTTCTCTTGACTGAAACCCAATAATCTGTGTAGTCTTTGGAATACATGTTTGAAGATTCACCATATTTGGAGCAACTTTGATCTTTGGTGCAGATGGGAATCCTGGTTTTGCAAATGGTGGGCAGGTTGGAGCTAAGGCAAACATACTTTTCACCAAATTCCTGCTCTCTGTTACGATATCGTTAATAAAAAACAACTTTTGCACTGGTACGTTGCAACACAACTGCCCTCTTTCAGCTAACCAGTCTACATCAACTGTGTCCTTTACCGAAGGAAATCCAACAATATTAGCTCTTTGGGGGCAGGAAGGGAGGATATTTTCCATTTTTGGTTCTGGTACAGATGGAATACCAGGAATGCAGACTTTTGATGAACAAGTTGGGACAATTTTTGTCATCCTTTCAGGGTTTATTGTACTTTCTTTGGCTTTACTTATAATAACAGTATGATGATTAGTTTGTCTTTGCAATAGAACAGTTTGGTTTTGCTTGGTTTGCCAGTCCAATGCTCTCGTCATCTGTATGCTCTGACATCCAGCTATATGAGAAAGCATAGGGCAAGTGGGATGAATGTTTTGCATGTTTGCCCCCCGACATATAGGCCACTGGGCAGACGGAAAACCTGGAATAAGTGCTGAAAATGGACATGTTGGTAATAAAGCCATACTGTTTTTTAAATCCTCTCTCGTCATAACAGTGTCTTTAATATCAACTGAGTTTTCGAATGGTGAATGTGACACACTTGTATTGACTACCAGAGTGTGTACCCATTCCAAATATGCAGAATCATGTTTAGAAGGACATCCAGGAATTCTAGAAGACACTGGACAGGATGGAAGGAGATCTGACATGTTTGGTGGCACTTGGACTTGTACTTCGACTTTGGTTGCACTGTCTTTACCGTCTCTGTATGAGTCATTCAAATCAAAAACATGCTCCTTTGGTATGCTCAAGGATTGTTCGGCAACCATTGCTATTGTTGAGGAATGTGAAGGAGAAGTTTCTACTGTAGGCTCTTGCCGTAGGTTTGCACCTCTTTCTTTGTAGCATGGTATAGTTGGGAAACCAGGAACTAGTGCTGTCTTTGAGCATGTTGGAGCAATGGCTATCATAGCAGAAATCTCAGTATATTGAACTGATTTATTTAAGACCAAGATCCGTTTTTCGTTTGGCTGCTGCTCCCAAAAACTTTTCATTTCCAGCCACTGTATGTGAGGCTTGTCCTGCTGAACCGGACAGCATGAAGGTATACCAGCGACTCTTGATATCTCTGGGCAAGATGTCCGTATGGTGGTCATTTCCAGTTCTTTGGACCTCTTAGCTGATGGTAAACCCAAAATACATGCTTTACTGGGACATGAGAAAGCCAGAGATGTCATGTATCCACTATATTTAGTTTCACATTGAGATGTCCCCATGTACTGTGTAAATAAAATATTTTTTTCCAGTTTTGGATCCATTGTCAATTTCCATAAAACACTTTCACCTATGGACTGGTCTATTCCATAAGGTGAAAAAGTGTTAGACATTCCAGTAGATGGGAATCCAGGAACTCTAGAAACTGTTGGGCATGATGGAACGATATCTGCCATGTTAGGGGTCCAGTCACCTTCCAGTTTCTCTGGCTCAGCATCACATGTGGAAGACGTTCTGTTCTCTGTGTTTTCCAATTCTTCTTTTTCCTCCTCATGTATATCCCTAAATATACACTCATCACCAGCAGAGTTTTCTGTTGGTGTTTCATCTATATTTTGGAATTCAGCATCTGAACGTTCAGTTCTAAAAAAAAAATTTAATCTAATGAGAAAGTGCGACATAATCCCAAGTTAGAAAGAAACATAATTACAATACCATACATATTGGTAATGCAAATACACTTCACAAAACAACCCCATGCAGACAGAAAGGGGCAATTAAATTAAAAGTTTCAGTACACTTTCCAGCTCAAGCTGTCACTTGTGTGCTGATTTCTCTTCGTTGACTGTCTGATTTAATTATATTTAATACACATATTCAGCCAGCAGTTTTTTAAAGTTTTTAATATTGTGATAAAGTGAAAGTTGCATGCAGCCGTTAATTCATGGAAGTTTATCAAAGCACTGACCCACATTACACTGCACACTGCACACAAGCCTAACTCACCTCTCCCTGACAGTCAGTAACAGTGGCATCTCTAGAGGCTGGGAGTGCCACATTCTGCAGTGTATTTTCCTAAACACAGGATTTATTACAAATATATTGTGCACTGTCTACTGACTGCAGGGTGAGAAATTACATGTGAAATGTATACATGTGACCTTAAACTTACCCACATTCCAGAATTCCCTTTGCTCCATCCACACTTCTTGCCCAAAATTCCAAATTCTCTTTGGTCCCCTCCAGAGAACTAGAGTCCGATTCATTTTCAATGCAATGAGTCGTTTCATTCAGAACAGAGCTCACTGTTTGTTGAATAGGTGTATTTTCGGCAACTTTTGCACAAGAGGACAATGTGCCAGAAATGAAATGCTGTTCTGTTGCAAGTTGTGGTACTGAAGCGAAGCCAGGGGTTTTTACTGTTCTTGGGCATGAGGTTTTCAATAAATACATGCTTTTTCTTTTGTCCTCCAAGAGTTCAAACTGCGGTGGATATGACATTTCAATCCACGTTCTATTGATCCATATTGGCTCAGTGACCACTGACAACTCATTAGAAGAATATTCAGTATTGAGCACAGACGGCATTCCAAATACACTAGGCGTTTTTGAACAAGACGTTAGCATTTTTGTCATACAGTACGAGTACTCTTCATTCTGCACTGGTACTGATGGGAAACCTGGAGCACGTGCTTGACTGGGACAGGTTGGCACTAAGGTTACTATAGTATTTGTAAAGTCACTGTTTTCTTTGGATTCACTCATTACTTGAGGCAAGGCAATACACAAGTCTGGCTTCATCGTATTTGCCATAGTAAATGACAGATTGCTTTTGTACCCCCATTGCTGAATATCCTGATCTGTCTGATGAACTGTTGTAGATGGGAATCCTAAAATTTTTGAGTCAGCAGGGCAGGATGGCAACATATCTATAACATTTGGGTGTTTCTGGGGTTTGGGTTTTGGAGCAGATGGGAATCCAGGAATCCTTGAATTGACTGCAGAAGAGGGTCTCATAAGCATCATGTATTTGGCTCTTTCTGAATTACTCACAGATGTAAGAACAATGCGAGGCTCGCTTTTCCTTAGTTGTTTTTTCAGCAACATTGCACTATCCACATGATTATATTTATACTCTAGCTCACAGAAAACCGGAAGTCTTGATGGCAAGCCAAAAATCCTTGATGTTGTGGGACAAGTGGGAAGAAGATTGGCCATATCAGGCACTTTGTTGTATGGTGCAGATGGAAAACCAGGACAAAGGGCAGATCTTGGGCACGATGGTGTCAATAACATCATATTTCTCACTATTCTGCTATCAATATATGGACTTCCAGGGTCACCAATAAACTTTATCTGACCCACCTTATTTGGCAATGCATGTATTGGTGTCTTGACAGATGGCCAGTGTGGGACATCTTGCTGTATATCAAGAAACACTTTTAGAGGGATCCCTGCAATTCTGGAAAATGTAGGGCAAGCTGGTAACATATTTGTAATTCTTGGATGCACTTGTGGCTTGATCCTTGGGGCAGATGGGAATCCAGGAACTCTAGAGTCTGTTGAGCATGTTGGTCTTATATGCATCATTAGATGAGGCATATCTGAATTGTCTGTAAATGTGTACTGCATCAGCAGTGTACTTTTATTCTGTTTCACTTCCCATAACAGCGTATTTTTACTGGGCCAAGTAAAAGCTCTTGACATACTCACTGGCAGTTTTGAAGGTAAACCATAAACTCTTGAGGCTTTGGGACAAGTTGGAAAGAAATTAGCCATGTTTGGTATGTCCTTGGTATAAAACGGCACAGATGGAAAGCCTGGAATACTGCCAGATCTTGAACAAGTTGCCCGCATTGAAATCATTTCTTGAACCGTTTTCATATCATGATACTGTATTCCTAAATAATGTACACATATGGCTGGTTTCTCTTTAAATGGAATTATATCCACTGACCAGTCAGGTGATTGCCATTTGACAGGTTTACCTGATAAATATAATGATGGCAAGCCAGGCAAGACTGCAGCTTTTGGACAGGATGGAAGTATGTTGACCATACATGGAATTTTGTAATTCTGGGAAGTCTCACGTTCAGTATTACGTGCATCTGCATGTTCTTTTTCCTGAGTTGCCACTGCAGTTACTGTTTTTGCACAGGATGGAGGAAGGCTTGCCACATTTGACTCGGTATCAGATGGTATTGTTTTTTCTTTATGCAGTTGTGCAAACTGTGAATTGTGCATGTCATCCAGAAAACCTGACACATCCATAATGCTTTTTTCACCGTCCTTGTAATTTGATCTCTGGTAGTTCATATGGAGGTTATGGACCTCTTGGTTGTTCCTACAGGATAAGCTGATGGGTAACATTTCACCTTGATTCTGAACTGTATCAAGTGCTGATGTGGAGGGTGTCCAGAGGGAACTGCATGTTCTTGGACATAAGGGCACAGATGTAGCCATGCTTTTGGCTCTGGGGGACAGGTAGACCAGAGCTCAAGTTAAAGACATGGATATTAGATGGATCTAAGTACAATAAGCAACTGTGTATATTTACAAAGATGGCAATGTATGCATGCTATAATAAATTACCTTCAGACATACACAGTTATAATTACACACCAATCAGCAATAACATACACAACAATTTCTTAATATTGTGTAGGTCCCCCTCCTTCCTCCCAGGCTCTTTCCTGTCATGGCTATTACTCCACGTGAATTATGAAGGTGTCCTGTGATGTCTGACACCAAGCTATTATCGGCAGCTACTTTAAGTGATGTAAGTCGTGTGGTGGGACGTCCATGCCAGGGTGCCATATGGTGAGATGAAGTTGTAAGAGACAAACTATACATTTCTCTATGTTCTCTTCGTTTTCTAACTGTAACTAAACATACAGAGAGCATCTGTATTATGTGCTGGTTGTTTATTTCGGTGGCACATGCAGTAAATTTAAGTCCCCAAAATGGTAACTATAACTGTTTTGCAATAACATAAAATGTAATAATAAATGGTGAAGATGGCCTTCATAGCAAAATGTATCATATGTTTCATTTTGGATCCCTTGTCTGCTTTTCTCCAATAAGCAAAAAAGATCTTCCGATGGATAATATCAATGGATATAAAATGTGTCATGTGAAGCGGAGACATATGCATGAGAAATTGTGAAGCCATGACAACAATAACGCACACAAAGATGGATATGGATATTGGATGAGTACTGATCCAATATGAAAAAAAATTATTTTCACCTTCTCTTGCTGACGATTAGCTAGGATTTTTAAAAAAATATTATTTTATTTAATATTTTAATATTTTATTTATTTCATTTTATTTAAGCACATTATTCAAATATTTTTTTACTTTTGAGCAGTTTGGCAAATTCCTATTAATAAAGTATATAGTTTAAGTATAAGTATATAGAAGTATATAGTAAGTATATAGAAATAGTTTTTTGCTCATGAAGATGCTGGGACAATTTTAGTTACGAGCCTGAAGAACTAATTTGTCTCCAACTTTAAAACTGTGCAAAAAACTTTTAGCTGTTGAAACAATTTATGTGTGTCAACCACGGGTTATGAAGTATTCCAGAGATCTTACAGCTGAGTTTCAAAATAAAATAGGCCGTCTGAACCCCGCATATAATACAATTTTCCACCCTAAGTCTTTTCCCCTTTGGTCTCCTCAATACATTCTGTCAAATGCAGCTGCAAAGCCATTTCTAACAAGTGTGCAGTGCTTTATGTATATTTATCCTGTGACTGGGTTGCTGGTGATGAGAGAACTTTTAATAAGAACTATTTGAGGCCTGCTATGTCAGTGTAAGCTCTGCAGTATCGTTGTCCAATAAAAGTCAGTTGGCTTAATTTCTGCTTTTGTCTGTTTTACATTTCCCATTTTCACAGTCAAAGCTGCTGTTCTAGGTAGTATGTATACGTGGTTCATAAAAATGCTGAAAATATGCTGATTTGGTTGAGTCTTTGTTAGTTCACTGTATAAATATACCGTAATATTTTCAGGGTTGATGTGGGCTGTAGGGGTGGTTTGATGACTGGATTAGGAAATAAGGAAACTGGAAGCCAAGTCAACACAAACTCTTTGTCATGTTCATTAGATATTTTGCAATTATTTTTATTTGCAAAATGGAATCTGCCATTAGGGGATAATGTTCCCATAAAGTTGTGTACCTGGTATGCAAAATGTTTAGGAACATGGAGCATATCAAAGACACTAAAAAAAGTGCATGCCAAGACCTAACATTTGCCAGCAGGACACACAGCCCAGGGTATCACAATGTCAGTGTTACTCATAGTCATTTAGCAGGCTCCCATATTCAGATCAACTTACAACTCATATTATCTTGCAATCCAAGTAACCCCTGGGTTAAGGACCTTGCTCAAGGATCCAACAGTGGCAGCTTGTCAGAGATGGGATTTGAACTCTTGGCACTTTGGGCCACAGTCCAGTACCTT
The DNA here is from genome assembly GCA_034779995.1 of Parotocinclus haroldoi. NCBI lineage: Eukaryota > Metazoa > Chordata > Actinopteri > Siluriformes > Loricariidae > Parotocinclus > Parotocinclus haroldoi. Next base: position 11,901 of record JAUZST010056754.1, on the reverse strand, counting down.
CATCACTAAGCTATTACAGTCCCTATGGTGTAGTCCTTATGGCTGATCAGTGTGTAATGTATATAGTATATATGCTGAAAGAACTGCAATAACATGCAACACTTACCCCTGATCCTTTTTAGTCTTCTCTGGGTCAGTTATCCATTCTGCCACAAGATTTATGTCTTGCTGTTTTATATCTTGTGTGGTATATGTTTGCTTAAGATTCCTTTCTTTATCTGAAATGTCCTCTTCACATGGCTGTGCTCTTGATTCCTTTAATGTGGTGCATTTGATATCAGCCAATGGAGACTCTGTGACTAAGACAGATGTCTCAGTAGTTTGAGGGACTGTACTGGTAAATACATCTTCAGCAACACCCATGTCTGATTTAGCCAACTCAGTATTGCATTTTAAGACATCAGGACCTTTAGTGTTACATGGCAGGAGAGAGGCAATGCTCTTAGGTCTGGGAAGAAGAAAAAGCAAAAAGCTTTGCTACTTATAACAAATTGGAAGAAGTAACGATTTGGAACAGCCATGCAACAAAGGTTTAATTTTCATTACACGTGTGTTTAAATCAGTTAATCTTGTTTTTGCACGAAACGTAAACAAATACTGCAAACCTTGTGATAACTGAGCAGTAAGAAGGTTTACAGTAGCACAGTCTTGCCAAACTGGGCGAACAACCTACAAGCAAGCCAGCTAAATTAACATGTGCAGCAAAATAAGCTAGGTACTTTAATCTATGTGAAGTAAAACTATAGCACATGCAGGAAACAAGAGACAGAGAACCATTAGGGTGCATTCATTTGTAAATTGTATATACTAGAATTGTATCCTTTTATCCTTTATCTATTTTTGTGTAACAATCTTGCACACACATTAAGCAATCTTTATGCTAATGACTTCCTTAACTGTAGTGTTTAATGAATGTTTAAGGTGGGCTATGCTAGGATACATGGATGGATGGATTAACCGTACAGTCGCGGCCGACTCTCGGTCACTTGATGGATCATCGATCTCCACACATTTCTGTCTTTCATAGTTTGCCATTGCTTTCTCCACCGCCCCCCATTTATCCGGGTTTGGGATGGGCGTGCAGCTGTTTCCACTTACACGGCTGGGGTGTTTTGCATACACAAGTCAATGGCAATTTAGAGACGCCAATTAACCTCACACGCATGTCTTTGGACTGTGGGAGGAAACCGGAGTACCCGGAGTAAACCCACGCAAACACAGAGAGGACATGCAGACTTCACATAGAAAGGACCCAAGCCGCTCCACCCTGGGATTGAACCCGGGACCTTTTTGTTGTGCGGCAGCGGAGCTACACACCGAGCCACCGTGCTGCCCACTGGATTTGATGGATTTGTCGGATACTCTCTCCATCGTAAATCAGGAAGTACCTGTATAAAAATGCTCGTCTAAAAGAAATATGTACGCTTTAAGTTAATTTAATGATCGGGGAAATAGCAATCACATACATAAAACGTCACACCGTATAAAGATAAATGGTAAAGTCCACAGCATCTTATCTATTTGTATTAGTTCATATGAATGTATGCCTAAAATAAATAAATAAATAAATATAAATACATGGTGAAAAGTTTATTTAAGTATTGCTTTAATTGGTAAATTAAATAAATGACATAAAATGAAAAGTAAATACACGATTTTCTATAACTGTAGAAAAGTCTAATACTTGTTACTGTCAAAATTATGCACTGCATGCGTATACACCCCCAAAACTCACAAAAATGCCTACAAATATTACAAAAATAAAAACGTAAAGCATGACACGTAAAAAGAGTAGTCCCACATAACTGCCATCATTTCAATTAATTGTGATGCCTTAAATAATGGCAATTAGGCGGTTATGTAATAATTGTGACATACCTATACAGCTATTCATGACTATATTAAAGCAGGCCATCTGCAAACATGAGCCCTTATTTAAGATAAAAAAAAATTAAAACAGTGTTTCCTACATTTTCCTATTCCACCATTTATTCCAGTGAGCTGGCACTAAAGGTTTCAAATTCGCAGCTTTAAACAATTTTATTTTGTGTTTTGTCTTAATAATTTGTCTCTATGTTAAGCTGCATAATGACATATCTGGATGGCATGTTAGCCATTAGTGTCACAAGTATAATATTTAGTCATTGAATATGTTTCCCTATAAATAAGCCTTGTGTTAGAGTAGCACAAGCAGCACTAACACAGCAAGGAGTTTGATTTATTTCTCACTATTCTTTTTGCCATGCCATCAGATCACTGATCTGATCCTGCACACTGCACATGCTCTCTACATAAAGTTTAAAATATTAAAAGAAATAATTTACCAGGTAAGCTTCCCAATAAAATAAAATAGAATAAAATAAAATAAAATCCCAATAAAAGCCACTCTACATGCAGACATAACATCACAATAGGTTACATATACAGTAGATCGGTGCACCGTATGCACGTATATAATTACACAGCTCACATAAATATAAAATATTGCTCCTAAATATTTCATTTTGAAATATCCCCTAATTATTATGAGCAGTGTGTATAATGTGAAAAGCAATATAATTGTGAAAACAATTCATAATTTGTAGTTATACTGACTTTCAATAACATCCTGTACTAAACTTTATTTACATTTCATTCAACATGTCAAGGCAGATTAGATCACAACACAACATACACCATGCCTTTAGTAAGTGGGTAAGGAAGTTTTTTTATATATTTAGTTTACTTTTAATTTAATGTCACTATCAACATCCGCCATTTCAGCGACATATACAAGGTTATATCATATAAGTATATGTGTGTGTGTGTTACATATACACACTCAAGTCAGAGTTATTTTAGAATAATCAATTAACCTAATACACATGTCTTTGGACTATGGGAGGAAACCGGAGTACCCAGAGTAAACCCACACAGACACTGGGAGGACATGCAGACTCTACACAGAATAGAAACCCAGGACGCTCCATCCAGGGATTGAACCCAGGACCTTTTTGCTATGAGATGGCAGTGTTATCCACCGAGCCAACATGCCACCACAGGAAGTGTGTAAAGGAAACTGATTACCGGAAGCATTAAGCATACATTACAGTTCAGATGTTGCAAGAGCTGTAAATGAACATGAATTTCATGGACAGTTCAAGCACAGAACTCTGTTTGGATTACTTAAAGGAGCATTACATTTACTAAGAAGGATTTCAAACTAAGTGAACTAAGTTAGTTCACCCCAAATTTTATAGCTTAATCAGTTACTCACCCTGGTGTTGGCCTCACGATTTGTAGTCCCAACACTGGCTGCTGGTCCTTGGAGAGATCTGGTCTGTGATTGGCTATTGTGATAATTCCAGCTTTCCGAGAGGAAGGTCTCAAATCTTTGGTTTGGTAAGCATTTGTCGTTTTGGTGGTATTTTCTCCATCTATACACAATGACAAAGGACAACACTGAAGACCTGGCATTTTAAATATACCTCAGCCAAAGCATTAAAAGGGCAAATTAAATGAACCTCAAATTTGTGCACATATGTCTGTGTATCTTGAGTGCCTATCATTATACAAACTGCCAAATCAGAGTACTCAACTATATATTTGTGGGATATCTAGGTCCAAAATCATAGAATTCAATTCAACTGTTTTGCTTTCAGAAACTGGTCTCATATGAGTAACTCCACCCATGACTTGCAAACTACATTTACAATGGACACTCTTGCATTATGTTGAAGATAAGAGCTAAACACCAGATCAATGCTGATGAGTATCTACCGAAAGCTTTCTGAGAAGCAGCAAACCACAAACCAACCTATCAAGGAGTGAGAGCAACACATTATCTTGCCTGGTCTGACTGGACAGAAGAGCTATTGTGGTAAAAGTCACAGAAATGTTTAATGCAGGTTATGTAGGGAATGCCAATGTCAAATTGCAGTGCAGTGCCTCCTGCTGAGTATGGAGTTGCCTAGTGACAGGCTATCTGGCATGCAAGTGTCAAAACTGAAACTTGGAGCCATGCAAGAGGGTCGTCATCTGGTCTGATAAGTAAAAGTAAACTACAGTTGTTTATGGGTGCAATGTTTACCTGGTGAAATGATGGCACCAGGATGCACTATGGCTCATGAATTTTCAAAAATGTTCTTTTGTGAAATCCTAGGTCCGGCCATTCATGCAGACATTCGTTTGACACATAACACCTACTTAAACATCATTATGGACCAGTTGGTTTTAAGGTTTTGGCTGAGTGGTATAAATTTACTTGCAGAACATAAAATTCCAGTAAACATTCTTACCAGAGCAGGCAGCACTGGGAAATTCCTCCTCTGTCAAAATGCTTAACTGTCGGTTCAACTCTGAAATGAAAAAGATTTACATAAGAATTGTGTGAAATCTGCTATGTGCCATATGCTGCCAAACAAGGAAGTAATGCAGAGCCACACGGAACTTCTCTCAAAAAATGCAAATTGCAGGGTGCCTCACTGAGAACACTGCTGATACCCGAGATATTACAATCCCCTTAAATTATGCATAACCTAACAAATGCCATGTTTTAAGAGATCCGTACTGTCAGGTGGTCCATACTTTTAATCCAAACAAGGAAAATGAGCTAATAGATAGAAGAGTTGTGTCATTCGTTCTAACTGATTAGACTGGTGCTTATCAACCTGTGGCCTAAATTTCTGTACACATTCATTCTAAACATCAATGCATATATGTAGCCTGTTGGTCTAGCTGCTGTTAAAGTAAAGAACCAGTGACCTAGGTTATTACATGCTCCCACGTTGCATGAACGGAGAGAGGGACTAATGCACTTGATTGAAAGTGAAAGTTAGGCAGGACATTAGGGATGCAAAGCGTGTAATAGAGAGGAGAAAACAATGTATTCACTCCATGTTCACCTTCTTGTTTCTTCACTCAATGTACATTTGATCAGTTCTACTTACCATATAGGCGCACTTTGTAGTTCTACAATTACAGACTGTGGTCCATCTGTTTCTCGGCATACTTTAGTCCCCTTTACTTTGTTCTCTAATGGCCAGGACCCCAAGAGGACCAGCACAGATCGGGTACTGTTTGAGTGGTGGATCATTCTTAATACTGGAGTGATACTGGTGTGTTGTTGCTGTGTGTTGTGGTGCTACTATACACAACTGCTACTGTCTCTAACTTTATATCTACAAGGTGCACAACACACACTAACACGCCACCACCACATAAATGTCATTGTAGTGCTGATGATCCAGCTGATCTGTGGAAAGTAAAGTGTCTAACTACTAAAGACTAACTACTAAAGTATGCGAAGAAATAGATTGACTACAGTATGTAATTGTATGTAATTGAAAAGTACAAGAAGCTGTTCCTAATAAGGTGAATAATAAGTCTAAACATAGGGAAACAACCCAGTTTATCCATTCCCATGTCTAAACATATATGGGATGGGTATAAACTATACATCATATACATCGTACACATATGAGGGAAATGAAAAAGAGAATAAAACAGAAAGAAAAGATGAAAAATTATGTGGCAATGCTTCACTGCAAGCAAAGCCCATGCTCATCTCTAAATCCTAACTGTAACAGCCCTTTCAAAATGCAATGTTCAACACAGTAACATATAATTTAAAAAAGCATGGTCTTAAAGCATTTGCTCTGTACCTGGATCAGCGACAGAAGATGCAGTTACATCAGAGTCAACAGCAGAAGTTGAAACAGGGCCACCAGAGACAGAGAGGTGAGCAGATAATGGCCCTGTAGAAGTGACTAGGGAACTAGATAATCTCACAAAATCCAGAGAGGGATTGCATAGTGGAGATAGACCAAAGAGGGGGGCAGCACCAGACGGAGGTAAGGCAACAGAGAACGAATCAGCAGGTGACTGCATTTGTGATGTGAAACATGGCAAAGTACAGGAGGCAGCGGTATCAGCCTTTGGATCAGGTGGACTTGAGAGGGTTAGAGACAGAGGAGGAGCTACAGTGGTAAGCACATCTTCGGAAGAATTCGTAAAGGGAACTGTTTTTTTATTTGGAGGGCCGAAAGCAGAGAGAGGAGGTAAAGTTGAGGCAGGCCTGCACAGTGTCTCTGTCCTCTTTACTGTTTGGTGATGGACAGGCTCTGCTAACATATTAGAAGTAAGACAGAGACTGGGTTTCACTTCAGGTGACCTCCACTCCCTCTGCCACGAAGCTGGTTAACCAGTGAGGTGAGACACAATGAAAAAAGAGGGAAAAGAAGAGATGCGAGTAAGTGAGAAGTGGAGAAAAAAGGTATTGTTAAGTGTTAACATTGTTAAGCTTAGTGGAGAGAAATTCAGCCTCAGAAGTAGTAAAGCTGATTTCACAGTGTACGGTTTTCCAGCCAATTTAGTAGCCACATACAGTAATCATCTATTGTAAATTAATTCTTTGAATGTGAGCTAAGATCATACATAGAAGGCTTAATGACATGTCCTTGCCTGCCACCGAATAAGTGCATAGCGATAAGAAATTATTTATCTCTATAAGAAACTATTTAATGCTTTCCAGTTTGAAAACACAAGCAGCACTGAGTCGTTTTATTTGTTCACTGGCCTACCCTAATATCTTTATCATTTAATCGGACATGGGCATGCTATCTCACAATCTGTCATAACTGTCACATGAGATTTTATGGGAATAAAGCTCAAATAGTGTTAATAACTTTTAAAACCGTTAAAATCATACAGTGCATAACTGGATTAAGACCGCTAACATTCAAGTATAAGTTGCCTTGATTTCCTTTAAGACACGCCCCGATCACGTTATTAGATACATCTCTTTGTTTCTGTGCTCATCATTTCCACTTCTTCTACAAAAAAAGTTTTACAATTGCATGCATTAATTTATTGTTGTACAGTTTGTTAGTCATCCTCTAATCCTTCATCAGTGCTCACAGAATTCTGCCAAAAATATGCCGGTGGCTGGACATTTTTGATTGGTAGGTGGATTGGTGGATTTTCAGTCCAGCAGTGACACCAGTGTTGAAATGCCAAAGAAATTGTAATTTGATTGTAAGATTCTTTCTCAAGGACCCAACCGTGGTAGAGAACCTTGGATTTTTTTGGTTCACAGCCAGTACCTTAACCACTATGCTACTACTTTTCACAGAAACAGATGAAATACAGCCTGTAATTATATATATATATATATATGTATTTCATCTGTTTCTGTGAAAAGTAGTAGTGTGTATATAGTGTGTGTGTGTGTGTGTGTGTGTATGTATGGAACTAATACAATAGACAAGGAGTGTAGAAACATTAATGTGTACCTAATAAAGTGACTCCATTACAATTCTCCTGTCAATATACTCAGTTGACTGAGGGAGCTGCTGGCCAGTGAGTACCTGTTATCTGTATCTGTTATGTTAATGGATAGTTAAATTCTGATTCACTCCAACACTGTCCCTTTGTGCCATATATGTACCTGTTCCAGTTGCTGAAGGCATACTACTGGGTCTGGTAAGGGTGGAGCTTGGCTCTGTCAAGGAAGCACGATAGGTTCTTAAAGAGCCCGGTGCAGAGAGAGGAATAGAGACAGGAATGGAGACAGCACAACTAGAAGGGTCAGATGTAATGGCAGAAGGTTGGAAACGAGGCGAAGGGGCAGCAGATTGTGCTATAGCTGTAGAAACAGGAAAGAGTATGTATTTTAAAAGCAAGTAATATAAAACCAAAGACAATAGGAGGTAGCTATATGATGGAAAAGCATGATGGGTATGCAAATGCTGCATGCTGTCTACATGCCTACATACTTTTATTATTCTGTTTACTGAAGATACCTTAACTCACGAAGCATAGATGGTGTAAACCAATCAGACAAAAACTGTCAAACTTAATGAACAATACCTGACTGAGCACTTTCAGGTAGATTGGTCTGTTGAGAAGAAAAAGAGGAGCAGAAAGTGGAACCAGGAAAGGAAGAAGAGAAGAGTCGTGGATGTGAAGCAACAGAGCTACTGGCTTCCAAAATATTATAATCAGCCTGGCCACCAGATGGCCTTCGAACAACTGACAGAGGCACTTGAAAGAAAAGAAAAAGAAGCAGCACAGAAAACAGTTTAAAGAAAATGAATTTTGAATTTTGAATCTCTTTCAAGGATTTTAAAATGTAATATACATATACCATATAGTAGTAAGCACAACAGCTTATAACGCGAATGAGAAAAATCAAAGGCAGAACATAGAACTTGTTCTTTGAGCAAATGTATAGTGTGTTGTAGTGCGTACAGGCTACCATGCGATCAGGGCGAGTACCTTACACATGGCCCTTATCAAAGAACGATCACACCCACTTATCTCTGAGTCGATGGTGTGTAAATACTTGTTCATGAGAACAAACATTTACTTCACTGTGCATATATTTACAGAGTATACATGTTATCAAGTGCAAGTTACTATTTCACCACGAAGCAGCAGCGACTTTAATCGTAAGACAACACAATCATTTTTTGTGCATTTTGACAGTGAGCAGAAACACTTTGTGGTCCTTTTCATTGCTGTATCAGCTGCATGCATGTTTGTACCTGAGCCTGCTCTTGGCTGGAAGATTTTGGGAAGGACAGGAGGATGAGCGCGAATAAATGCAGGTAAAGAAAGAGCATACTGCGATGGTCGTGATGGCTGTGCCGAGTCAGGAATGTGAGGCTGATGGATTGATGCAGTAGAGGGCGATGGGAGAGGAGGTTTGAGAAAGGTCTGAGAAAGATGGCATGCTTGATGAGGCAGGTTTGGAACAGAGGTTGATGATGAACTCCTCAGTTCTATTTCAGAATGAACTTAGACGCAAGGGGAAGAGGAAATGGGGAAAAAAATGAAATGAGGAACGAAGGATTTAGGATTTAGATGGGAGTACAAACTTAAAAATAAAGTGATGTAAAATGACAGACATGACTATTGCGCAAACCATGCATTGTCATTCAGAGCCATTTGCAAAGCAGCTTTAAATATTGTGGATTATGATCTGCATCTGAGATATGAATGGTTGGAAGGTTTGCACACTTGGTTGGATAACATACTGGCTCTTTGTCAGTGATGTTACACAACATACCAATACCAACCAGGTTACGTTACTTGATGTGATACAAGCGTACAATCACAGACCATTTCATTAGGTTACCTTTCTAGTACTTAATTCATCGTGGCATAGATTTATCAAGGCGCTGGGGACATTCTGACTGACTGTACTGATTGTAGATTTGTCAGCTGCACATTCATGATGTGAATCTCCTGATCCTCCACATCTCAAACGTGCTCTGGATTGGATTGTTGACTGTTGAGGCCTTTGGGTATAGCATCATAGTCAATAAACCAGTTTGAGATTTCATGGGGAAGATGGATACACTGTGGTCACAAAGCGTTGGACATGGTCAGCAGAAAAACTCAGGTAGTTTTTGACATTTAAACATTGTTCAGTTGGAATGAAGGGGTTCAAAGTGTGCCATGAAATATCCCCCACACCATTAAACCACAAAATGCAGCCTCAATTATTTCTACAAGGCAGGATATATCCATGTTTTCATGATGTTTATACCGCATTCTGACCCTACCATCAGAATGTTTCAGCAAAAATCAAGACCTTTTCTGGTCTTCTATTGTCCAAATTCAGTGAACCTGTGCAAACTGTAATCTCAGTTGCCTGTTTTTAGTGAACAATAGTGACCAGTGTGGTCTTCTGCTCCTGTATTTCTTTTTATCAGACCATTCTCTATAAACTTTAGAGATGGCAGTATGTAAATGTCAGCAGATCAGCAGTTCCTAAAATACACAGACTGTGACACCAGGGAGCAAAACCCGAAAGATGAGGACGGCGGTAACAAAAATGGGGCAAACCAGATAATCAGCATTAGACAGTCCAGAGTCAAAACCAGTGAGAATAACAAGAAGTCCAGAGGCCAAAACAGAGACAGAGTCAGGAGACGGAAATGGGTTGAACAGAGAAAGTCACGTGATAGACAGCAGAGATTTAAATGCTTAGTACGAGGAACAAACCAAGTGACTTAGCAAAGGGAGAGCGTCGAGTGAAGGACTATATAGGAGTGTAGTAATCAGGAACAGGTGAGCGTGATCAATAATGAGTTAACGGTGAGTGAGTGCGCGCATGGGTGCGGTCCGCTGAGCAGGGCGGCCTGTCTAGAACCAACAACCATGCTATGTTAAAAGTTATTAAATCACTTTTCCTCCCCATTATGATGCCCGGTTTCAAATTTAGCGGGTTGGCTTGACCATGTCTACAAACTTAAATGAGTTTCTGCCATGTGTTTGACTTACTAGGAGTGGCTGGTATCACTGCTATGAATGGTAATCCCATAAAAGATTACATTGCATATGCATAAAAGAGGCTTGAGGTACACTGTCATTGCCACCAGTAGCACTGTTAAGAGAACCCTAGCTAGGATATTAGTTAACCATGATTTGGATCTAGTCATTGAGTTGATTGTAAATCCATTTTGAATAAGAACTATACCAATTAATAAAAAAACTCATGCACACTTGTTTAGTACAGTGGGCTCACAAAATGTCACATGATAACGTTACAATGCTGCTGAATGTTTTCCAGTTGTTAAATGTCATATTACTTCATAAAATGTTAGGCACACCAGTGTTCTATGAAAAAAAGGCCTACTGTGAAACCGCTAACAATATATAATGTAATACAATGATTGCATTACACTGTGACTGCAATTTGTTTGTGAATAATTATAGTTATTATAATAATTATTAATTTCATTATAAATTAATGAAATCATGGCCTTTTTTTAATGAACTGGAAGTAATTTCATGCTGGAAACCGCAGTTTTAATCATGCGACAAAAGGATGTTAGACAATTCAATAAATGGAAAGCAGACAGTAAGCTACCTGTGACAATGGGTTTTGTGTCTACAACATGCCTCCATGCTTCATCATGAATTCTTCCAACAGGAGGAAGAGGAGCTAATCATGAAGAAGAACATATGAAAAAAACAGGGGCTCCTCATTCATCAAACCATCCTAATCAATAAAGACAGCAGCTGAGAGTGCTCCTCTGGAATAGTATAATCCACAATATTTAGCACGTGCTTAGTAACAAAATAAGTTGTAAAAGAGATTGCAGTCATTTACTGCTTTTAAATTTGGAGTCCAAAAAACAGACTTCTGGTTTCATAAATGAGAACCGGAATGAATCACATTAACAGCGGTAAACAAAGGTAAATGAATGTGTTTGTATGTACACAAATACACAATGCATTTAATGATGATCTAATCTATAAAGATCTAATAAATTCATCATGTTCTAACTCCTGTGTGAGTGTGCTTTTTCTACTGTCTCTCTTTTGCTGTGTAATAGCAGCCTGTGTTCCAGTGCGAAACATGTTTGTGAAAACTCCAAGAGATCAGCAGCATATAAAACACTCAAACCAACAAACCAACTCTGCTGTAGACCTGTGATGGCATTGGGTTATTTAAAAACACTACCAAAACAATGATCTATGGCTATGGTCTGATTTGACAAAAATGTATATTAAGTCACTGGTGGCCAGGCCTGCAACGCATAGACGACATAATCGACCGTGTCGAATTTAACATATTGTTGCGTCGCTAATTTGTGACTACAGTGCACAACAGGAACTACTGGGGGAAGTATCGCTTCCATTGTCTGCCAATAGAACAGTCTATACACGCAAAGAAGAGCATACTGAATGGTGGCGCCGTTGCTACCAAATGAGATGTAAGATATTTAACCTGTTATAGTTTAAATGGAGTCTTCATGTCCTCCCTGTATCTATTTACTATGTGTACTCTGGTTTCCTCCCACATTCCAAAGACATGGGTTAACTGTGTTAAGTGTGTGTGTCTGTGTGTGTGTGTGTGTGTGTGTGTGTGTGTGTGTGTGTGTGTGTGTGTGTGTGTGTGTGTGTGTG
>JAUZST010056743.1:0-23879 GCA_034779995.1 Parotocinclus haroldoi | reverse complement strand
CTCTCTCTCTCTCTCTCTCTCTCTCTCTCTCTCTCTCTCTCTCTCTCTCTCTCTGTCTCTCTCTCTCTCTCTCTCTGAGTCTCGTTTTACAGAGCCGTTCATATTGAACCTCTCAGACCTTTTAAAGTGCTCGTTTACTTCAAAGTCTCTTCAAGGATGGCTGCTGTGTGCCTCAAGTACCTCCTCAACCATCTGCAGCAGACGGACTTGATGGGATTCCACAGTTTGCGCTGCTTCCCATGTTGAGCCGTGCTGCAGCGATCGATCCGTTTCCCGATCGTATTCACGGAAGGCGCATTAAAAACGGAGAACGTGGAACGCAGAAGGAAAACAGGGGGCCTTCCGGACAAGCCACTGACCCGCTGGGTCGCGTAAGAGAACATGCCAAACACCGCATCCCTGCCCTGCGGTTGGTAGGATGGAATTCTTGACAAACTCAGGAAACTGTTCAGTGTTTGATGAGAAGCAGCAGCTGCAGATGGAGTGGTCTAAAGCACACCTCCACTGGGCTGTAGAGCAGCGTCAGCATGTTGCTGCCTGTGCATTTGGAGCGGGACGACAATCGTAATAGCTCCTGCTGGAGCACCTAACCTGGAGGTGTCCCAATACTTTTGTTCATACAATGCGCACGGGTTGCTTGTTCCCATCGGCCGGACTTTGTGGTGTTTCTAGACAGCTGGAGCACCTTCTCATGGTTTGAGAAGAAGCAGTTTGGGGATGGACGTGGGAACACTGGGATAACACAGAGGTGGGAAAGCTGCGGCAGAATTATCCAGTTAAATATGCCCAGCAGAACGAGTTGCCGTAAACGTTCCCAATCCGCCCCGCCTCTGCCAACCAGAAGGTTTTTATTTCTGCGTGGACCGATGCAACCCACGGTGCCATTCCATTCCGTTTCCAGGACGCACACGGCTTTATTGGGCTCATTAACAAAACAAACCGTCTATTCTCGATCGTCAGCGTCTCGCGATCGAGGGCTTGCTTTGAAGAAACCAGTAGGGCTCTCTGGCTCTGCTGGGGAAGGTCCCAAATTCGGCCAAAACAGGACAACTCCAAGCTGTAAAGTGCAATAAAATTGATTCTACGATTAATAACCGAGCTGTTCACGATTTTACAAGAGAACACTCGGTTCTTTTATAGGAGCTCTACCTGTTTTATTCACGGCCAGCAGCACCGGATTTGGACGTGGCACCGTTATTATTCTCCAGTTTCGCATGTGAACGCTAAAGCCGCTTATTCTTGTTACAGGAGCGCATAAAAGCCCAGATTCGGGCCTATTGGGAACATTCGGGTGCCAGGAGAAGATAGGAAAGGTTTTTTTTTGGGGGCGGGGGGAACGTTTACAGGAACCTGAAGTTATGACGGTGCAGGCTGTGATATTGGGCCGAGGGCCAGAGCGAGACCTTAAATTACACAACGGGCCGAACAGGAGGTTCTGCACTTTAAATAAACCCCGCAAAGAGGGGCTTCGCTGGAAATCCAAAAACGTTTAGCCGGCTCCGTCGTGTCTTTTGTTCCGCCACGGTCACGGAGTTCAGTCCGGGGTGCGATCGGCCGGCGCTTGATCGAACGAACTTTTCCATTTCGCATCGGATTCGGCGTCGTTGCTCAGGCTCAAATCCGAACCACCTGCCACACGGGACCTTGGGGAGAGGCTTTGAAGGCAGATTGATGCCTGTCCTCTCCCGCTTCTCCCAGCCCTCGCTCTCCGGAGCTGCCTGTGCTAATCATCTGGAATCCATACTAATCAATTCCTCATGTTCCTCCGCTCCGCGCAGGGCACGGGGTTCTTCGCTCCTGTAGGCCGATGCCATCTCGCTGATCGATGCCCCACAATCAGGGCGAAAGATCCGTTCCTCTGAAGACGTTCCTATCATCTCTTTGTCGCTCTTGGGTTTGTCGTTTCGGGTTTTACTCCGCCGCATAATGGAAAGGGACGGCATGGAGAATGCCTTTTAAATAAATAATAAATAAGTATTATACCTTTTTGTCTATCTGACCGCATTTCGTTTGGTAAGAAACATCCAGTCCAATAAACGTCTCCGGCAGATAGTCTTCCCTCGGAGCGGAATATCGTTAAACGATTCCCAATCTGGAGGAACTTCAGTCCGAACTGGTAAACTGAAGAGGGGTGATCTCTCTCCCCTCCCTCAGAAGGGTCATTCGTCAGTATCTGACAGGAGCACGTGGGTAAGGGATTTTTATCCAACCTTTATCAAGCTCTACAGTACAGTAGAGTTACGTTCACAAACGCCGCTTAAAACTTTACTGTACCAAAAAAAAAATGTCCAGGAGCTCCGCCCACTCGTCTGGGCTTGGAGGCATCTAGGATGGGATGTCACCATGGAAACGGGGATGGATCTCAGAGCAAATCAGGATTAGAGATCCTTAATGGAACCAAAGATGAAATGAAACCCTGGGTGTCATGCAGAGGCCTCTGGTCCTTCACCGCGCTTCACGGTTGGTTCACTCGTCTTTTTTTTTTCTCTCCCTTCAAACGTTTGCAAGTTTCTCGTTACCGGTGTGATCTCTGCAGGTCTGCCTCGTGCATCGTCTCCTCTGGAGTTTGTTTTTGTTAAGACAAGACAGGGCTCTTGCAGTTTGGTTTTTAACATCAGCAGAGGGACCAAAACCGCGGACTCAAAGTCTTTCTGACGTTGTAAACTCTGAGGTTTCTCCGAGCCGGCCAATAGCGACGGTGGTACAGTCTCCGACCGATGGTGCCGCTCCATGGAAACTCACAAACACCCACTTCCAAAAGTTGACTTAAGCCAGCGCTGTGTGTTTACGTGTGGTGGATTATGCTGGTGGCGATTGGACCGAGCTCTGAAGCTCTGCCGGTGACAGACGCTTTATTTTTGGAGAGGGTCGGCATGGGGCTGTGCATCCAAAAACCCAACTAAGCACGTAAGCTTTGGTTCGCCGTGGAACTTCACGGATGCTTGTAGACCCATTTTTGGCTGCTGTTTTTAAAAGGGGGTTACACTAAGCACAAGGCGTGCTCTGCTCACGGGCCGCCGTCCGACGACGCTGAAATTCACACGGTCACGTGGTAGCTTTCCAGAACGTCTTTTGAGGTCAGAAGAGTTAAGCGCTCTCACATGCTTGAGAAGACAAACAGGAGCTCCGAGCTTCTCGAGCGAACAGTCCGATCCAGGCCGGGTCGTAGTAGTACGAGTCTAGACTTTCTGACGGAACACAAACGTGGGGTCCATAGGACCCGGGAAAAGGGAAAAGACGAGTCTAATCTAAGGCGCTTAAAAGCACGAGGGAGGAAAATCACTCACATGGAAAAGCTTAGCGAGGACAAAGCTCCAATGGTACATATTCGTGAACTCGTTTGTGGCACGGAAAAAAAGGTCACAAAGCCATCTCTGAAGTGTTTCAGCTCCACCGATCCGCCTGTCCTGCCAGACTCCAGGAACGGCCACGCCAAGAACCCGATGCCCAGAGCGCAAGGTCGTGAAGGGAGCCCGGGGTAACTTCTGAGCAACTAAAGGGCCGGCCTCCAGGAGAACACTGAACAACAATATATATATATATATATATATAAAAGATTTAAGGAAGGTAATAGATAAGAGAGAAAAGAACTGAAAGAAAACTGAAGATAGAACAAAAGAAAGAAAGAGAACGTGGGTCAAGTCCGGACCTACTCCAGTAGAAATATTATGGAACCAAGCAGGAGCTTGAGTTGATAAAGCATTACATCACGACCTCGAGTTGGATGTGGTTTTTGTCCAAAGGCAAAAAAAAAACCAGTTTAGCTCTGGTCTTTTAATGCTGTCATCTGGCTTCACCTCTGGCTGATCAATTGGGGTCTGGACGTCTCAAAGTGTCAGTGAGTGAGTGAGTGATTGAGTGTATGAGTGAATGAGTGAGTGAGTAAGTGAGTGATTGAGTGAATGAGTGAGTGATTGAGTGAGTGAGTGAGTGAGTGAGTGAGGGAATGAGTGAGTAAGTGATTGAGTGAATGAGTGAGTGAATGAGTGAATGAGTGATTGAGTGAATGAGTGAGTAAGTGATTGAGTGAGTGAGTGAGTGAGTGAGTGAATGAGTGAGTGAATGAGTGAGTAAGTGAGTGAGTGAGTGAGTGAGTAAGTGATTGAGTGAATGAGTGAATGAGTGAGTAAGTGATTGAGTGAGTGAGTGAGTGAGTGATTGAGTGTATGAGTGAGTGAGTGAGTGAATGAGTGATTGAGTGAGTGATGGAATGAGTGAGTGAATGAGTGAGTGAATGAGTGTATGAGTGAGTGAGTGAATGAGTGAATGATTGAGTGAATGAGTGAGTGATTGAGGGAATGAGTGAGTGATTGAGTGTATGAGTGAGTGAGTGATTGAGTGAGTGAGTGAATGAGTGAGTGAGGGAATGAGTAAGTGAGTGAGTGAGTGAATGAGTGAGTGAATGAGTAAGTGATTGAGTGAATGAGTGAGTGAGTGAATGAGTGAGGGAATGAGTGAGTGAATGAGTGAGTAAGTGAGTAAGTGATTGAGTGAGTGAGTGAATGAGTGAGTGAGTGAGTGAGTGAATGAGTGATTGAGTCCATGGTTGTTGCTCAGAGTCGAAGCAGAAGTTTCAGACCAAGCATGTTTTGTTTGCTCCTCACATCGTTTTCGGTAAGCGTCCCTTTCAGAGCCGGAGCTTAGTAACGGCGGGACGGCGAGCAGAACATACAGACCCAGCATACAAATGACTCCAGCTATTCTTCAGCACGACATTCGGGGCCTGAGAGTTCCTCCCGTCTCCAGCTCCAAGATTAATGTTTGTCCTTCAAACCCTGGCTCTATCTAAACACGACCCTGTTCTCTGGAATTCTGCTTCCGGTTCTCATTCCTCTCAGCAGGGAGCGTCTAAAGCCCAAACGACTCCTGAATCCCAGCGGAAAAGGTATACTGTACTGTGTTAATGGTTTATAATAATAATAATAATAATAATAATAATAATAAATAAGTACTTTCTGTTATTTATTTTATTTTTGTAGTTCACTTAGTTATTATTGTTAAAATTATAATTATTGTTGTTATTATTATTATTATTGGAATTATTAATGCTTTTTATAATAATAAATAAATAAATACGATCTGTTATTTATTTTGTTACTATTATTATTATTGTTGTTCTAATTATAAATGGTTTTTATAATAATAATAATAACAACAATAATAATAAAAATAATAGTAATAATTACTATAGCTATTATTATTATTATTATTATTATTATTATTGGAATTATTAATTGTTTATAAGAATAATAATCATATTTTTAAAAACGTTATAATGATAATAATGAATCAATAAGGATAATTATAAGAAACTAAAAAATATATATTAAAATTATTATAATTATTAAGCTATTATAAAAAATATTATTTTATTTATGGTTTGTTATTATTATTATTATTATTATTATTATTATTATTAATATTATTATTATTACTACGTTTATTTTATTATTATTCCTTTCTTCTTATTTGCATGATAATTATATTTGTTTTAGCTGTATTTTTTATTTATTATTTCATGTTTTTTGGTTATCTGGCATCACACCCCAGAGGTCTGTAATGAGTTTTCTATTTATTATTTTTTATTTACTAATTAGCGTTTTATGTAATTTCCTTCCAGCTTGTAAGAAGAGCATGGGCTGTGTTTGGACCACACATTTCCCGTTTAACACACACACACACAGAGGAGAGTGAGTTTTGTTGTGTATCCTGTGTTTGATTTTCATTGTGTTGTTCTGTTCTCAGCAGGAGAATCCAGAGTTGTGTTACTATTTTTAGCTCTGCTCCTTTTTCCTCTTAATGTATGGAGGATTCAAATCTTAGAGTTCAGTCTTTATGGAAAGCTCTGCTCAACTTCAGCAGCTTTTTAAAACCAGAGAGCGTGTGTTTCTCATTAAATACCACACACACACACACACACACACACACACACACACATTACTAAAGAAATGTGAATGTTACGGCTTAAACAGGATTAACTGGGATTGCAGCGCTGGGTCAAACTCCTGCACCCGATAACCTTCTGCATTCTCATACATACACTGCTCCCAAAAATTAGGGGATGCCTTCAAATAACATATCCCATAATGAGATAGCCCCTCGTTTTTGTGAGCAGTGTATATGAGCTTAAATAATTCATCAATATAGGGAACCAAACATCTGGAATCTTAGTGCCAGGGAACCAAACATCTGGAATCTCAGTGCCAGGGAACCAAACATCTGGAATCTCAGTGCCAGGGAACCAAACATCTGTAATCTCAGTGCCAGGGAACCAAACATTTGGAATCTCAGTGCCAGGGAACCAAACATCTGGAATCTCAGTGCCAGGGAACCAAACATCTGGACTCTCAGTGCCAGGGAACCAAACATCTGTAATCTCAGTGTCAGGGAACCGAACATCTGTAATCTCAGTACCAGGGAACTGAACATCTGGAATCTCAGTGCCGGGTTAGGGTTAGGACTTTGGGTGAGAGGGAACTGGTGCATGGAACCACTTGAGATTTCAGTGCCGGGGGAACCATACCCATCAGACCTCACCAGAGGTGGGATCTCGGTGCCCTGGCACTGCGTAAGTCCATTCGTATCTCTGTACTCTTTTATCCTCTGTTCTGTGTGTGACGGTTTAAACAGGGCAGGGTCCGTTCCTCCTCCACCTCGCACCCGGGCCCAAACATCTCTCACCTCCCCGTCAGGGCTAAGTTTAGATCAGAGAGCAAAGACTGGCGGAACGAGGCGAGACCAGAACTCGAGTTTTCCGCACCTGCCATGGATGGACCCCGCCGATCTGCACGTCCACGTCCTCACTGAATGCTCGGCACGGTCACGTGCCCCGCAGATTAAAGCCTGCCCGCCCGGTGGCCGGCGTGACGTCACGGCCAGGCGCCCGGAGCGCCGGCCGTGTGTGTTACCGTTTAGGCTTGTGTATGGATGACGCACTCCGTTTACCTCCGCTCTCACGCACCTTGCGCTCTGTTTCTCGGGCGACGTCAGCCAGCCCTCCGCTCTCGGAAGGTCCGCCCTCGGCTCGGATGGCTCGGGACGCCCTGACAGCCATCTGCTTGCTATTGATGCGGCCCGAGGATTTCAAACACATCATCGGCGTAGACACAACATTCGGATGCCAGGACCGGTTGTTAAACGTGTTTATCCAGACAGTCGTGTGTTTGTACACCACTTGTTTGGATGGTCAGGCCTGGATGCCTGGTAGGACCGAGGGCAAGAGCGTCAGCAGGCTGATGTCAGACCTTCTGTTCGTACTTCGTTTTGGCTCCTAATTAAGTCGTTACCGGACCCGTCCTGGCTTTTAACCGCAGAGTCGGGAACGAGCTGCCAAAACTGCCGATGCAGCTTCCGATAGACGTGATACACGCCCCTTCATGCAGGGTTGCCAGATTGGGCGTAAGAATTTCACTCCAAAAAGTCTAGGTCTGGACAGTATTTTCTTGGGGCACTATGGACCCAAGATACTTCATGTTCTCTTTGTTGCCGTTCTTACGTTTCAAAGGGCGATTTAGGCTGAAAGGGGGGAGCCCTATTGTCCAGTTTGTCCAGGGATTTCGATATTTCTCCCTCTACAGAGCGCAATGTGATAAAACGCTTCAGAATCGGGTGGAATTTCAGTCCTAACAAAGCCTAAACTGAACAACTCCTCATGCAGCATCGACCTCTCTGGGCTCGGGGGCACCTGGGATCTTTTTTTGGACCGAATGAACGCTGGGTGCCTGGTCAGATTTTCTGCCAGGCTGGTGCCACGTTAAATCTGCAGAGGCGTGTGTGCCATGTATCGGGTTCCTATCCGTTAGCCGGGGGCAGCCGGCAGTGACGCAGTCTGGGCGATAAACATCAGGTAGCAGAAAGGTACAGCAAATGACACAAAGCCTTGCCTTTGCCCGATTGCACAGATAGGATTAGAGGGCGACACTCAGACATGTTTATCGCCGTCAGGTTTTCCTCCGTCCGCCTTCAGCCGAGTGGACTGGAACATCTACAGCACATTAGGCTCCTCACTGAAGCACTCAGAGTCAACAAACAGCTCGGGACGCCGACCCTAACAGCCAAACGTTTTTGGAGAGCAGAGGGACGTCATGACCGCACATGGCGCGATCCGCGGCGGCCTCAAAGGCACGGCAACACTGGCGCAGAGACTGAGCTCCAGCTGAAAACATGGACGTGTGTTTGTTTTCACTCGACAGCAGAGGAAGAAGGAGAGGTCAGCGCCGGAGTTCACTGCCACGCAACGCTCCAGATGTTTGCCCGCTCCGTGCCAAGTTCCCCGGCTGCAGCCACGGGACCCTGCACTAATAAGCCGCTAATGGGCCCGAGCGTTTAAGGGGAACTCATCACGGGCCGAGCCAATGGGCCCCGATAACACGTCGATACGTAGATAGGAAGGCCTCTCTGCGATTTCTGGGGGAAAAAAAAACAAAAAAACCTGGAGAACCTTTTTATCCTTGGTTTGCCGATTACGACAGCTATTTCTTTCATGTGTCTTTATTTATGTAGCTTTTTGATCTGCAGATGAGGAATGGCTGCCCCGGCTTGTTTTTTTTCTTCTTCTTCTTCTTCTTCTTCTTCTTCTTCTCCTCGTGTTTGTGTGGATGTAATTGCTTTAATTCATTCATGATCCGGTCATTCCTGTCGTGAGATGCACACTCGAATGTAAAAGGGGGGGGGGCAGGGGGGGGATAAAAAGGAAGAAATTCTTGGCCTGGAGTTATTACAAAACACATGCTGCGGGACGGTCCGAAATATTTTCCGACGATCACGACGATCTTCATTGGCGTTGTTGACGAGAGCTGTTCTTCGTCCTTCATCCCTGTCTCCCCACGGCTGGGTGTTTACTCTGGATACTCAGGTTTCCTTACACCTTCCAAAGAAAACAGTCCCTCTAAACAGTCCCCTTAATCTGATTGGCTGCGAGACGTTCTAGGAGTGCCACTATTGGCCCATGATGGACCTCTGGCCCGGGCTCTTAACGGATTCAACGGCGCTGAGGATCAGTGTTAGTCCCGTCAACAACAGGGACTGATCTTGTAGCTGGTTTAGATGTTCGGGATTAGTCCGAAATGTTACGGGGCGCTTATACAGCATCAGCAGCTCCCTGTTTCCTCTCTGATTTTCTCCAGCGCGTTGTTCGCTTGTGTCTAAAACTCACCGTCTTTCGTTAAACGCCGTACACGGCCGATCGGAGCTTCGTACGTGGATCTGTCACGTCCGGATCTTAATCTTAAACCCGACCGAGCCGCTCACGATCTACAAACCATCCAACTTTAGTCCCCAGCCCCAGCAGGAGCACAACGCAAAAGTGTGAGGTCAGCTGGAGTCATGGAGATGGACAAATGGTTTTGGGAGATGCAGTGAGATCCTCACAAACAGACCCCATGGTTTGCTCTGGAACATCTGCACCCTTATTATGACGAGACTTTGAGACTTTGCAGCAACAGTTTGCAAACCCTGGGTGCAGGTGGCTGCCAGATTGCAGTGGTTTGGACGAAGCGAGACCCTTTAAGAAATGATTTGTTGAGCTTGGTACCATGTGGCTTCCAGTTGGCAACCAAGCTGCCATGGTTGGTTTGGCCTGGACCCATTGTTCTCCGAAAGAGAAATCTTGCTCTAAAACTCTTCAAACTCTTAAGTTGGAAGGCGTTTTTTTTGAAGAACTTGACTCATCTGCTGTCACCTAACAAACTGACTTCCTGGCTTGGCCTAGGTCCACTAAAAGAGAGCCTTAATCTTGCAGATTGAGTTTTCAAAGCACCGTTCTTTAAGAAATTGCTCACTGAGGTCGTGACAAACGTCACCGAAATTTACACGGCTTGGGATCTTAATTCTACAGCAGTTTAAAGAGGGGACTTTGGGCTGTGCCATGACCAAAGAAAGATCCCTTTAAAAATG
This sequence comes from Parotocinclus haroldoi, assembly GCA_034779995.1. Classification (NCBI taxonomy): domain Eukaryota; kingdom Metazoa; phylum Chordata; class Actinopteri; order Siluriformes; family Loricariidae; genus Parotocinclus; species Parotocinclus haroldoi. The sequence continues at coordinate 13,985 of JAUZST010056743.1, read as the reverse complement.
TTTGAAAGAGTTTGTGGGCATCCCATGGCGATGATGGTTTCTACAGCGTTCAGTGGCGTACAAAGCAAGGTCTTTTAAGACGAAGAACTTGACTGACCTCCAGTTGGCCACCAAATTGTTATGGTTTGGAGTCAACTAAAGGGAAATTCTAGCATTCCAGGGAAGGGTTTGGCAAGGTCCTTTCCTGTTACAGCAATGAACAGTCCTTTGGTACCACCATGTGAGAGACCTTGACTGACCTCCAGGTGGACACCAATGTGGCATGATTTGGGGCTGAACCCATTGCTTTTCCCTCCGTTTTCCTCAGCTTATCCTGGCAGAAGCTTTATCAACATGCATGGAAAATTTCGGAGTGGCAAAGGCACCGAAGCACAGCTCAAGACCTTTAAAGAAATGGTTTGGTTTGGTACCTTGTGGAAGTAGTCTGACTTGAATGACCTTCAACTGGCTACCACATGGCCGTGGTTCTAAAGGTGCATTATGGCTCTCTGGAGACAGTTTGGTAAGCTCCATTTCCGATGAACAAAGTACGACTTTTGTTTATAAAGGGTCTCTCGAGTTTGGTATCCCATTCAAGATGTTTGAACGGGTGATGCTTATGGTTCTTCCAAAATCCTGGAGATGTTTCGGAGTGACGATGCCCAAACACAATGCCCAAACACCTGATAAGAAACTGCTGAGTTTGGTACCACGTGGAAGGACCTGATTGACCTCCAACAACACCTTTAGGCACATTTGTAGTTCTAAAGATGAACTTTGACATTCCAGGGAATGTTTGGCAAGATCCTTTCCTGATTAACTGATTGATTAAAAGACCGGATCTTTACTTGATGGTTTCTTGAGTTTGGTACCACCGTACTTTGGTAACCAGACCTCGTAGGGACAGTGCGGAGTGGCAATTCTACAGCGGCATTCCGGAGAAAGTTTTCCAAGATCGTTTCCTTGTTAAGTAAAGAACGCTCCTTTAACAGAATCTTCCTTGAGTTTGCCACTTTTCCCGGTTAGGAATGGCGTCTCTTTTTCTTAGTTCTCTTAACTGTATTCGACACTTGCAAACTGTATTTGGACAAACTCGGAGCACCTCAGAGCAGACAAAGCCATCATGCCTCTGGACTCCAGCTTTGGAACCGTGGCCTTAAAAGCGTCACTGAAAACTGCGAGGCGTTTCTGGGTTTCTTTTTGGCCAAGGTAGCTTGATACCATGGGGAAGAACTCCTCTGGCCTGCAGTTTGGTCCCACTCAAGGTCCTTTCCTATTTCGGCATGGCAGTGTGGCCGAGCACAACATGCAGCACCTCTGGGAGGATTCTGGCTGTAAGCCAGGCCTTATCTGCCGGTTCCTGACCTCCCTGATGGCTACGTTTAACCGTCTTCCACGCCTGAGCTCGGGCCTGGCCGCTAAAGTCACACGGCTTGGAAAACAGCCAGCACTGGAGGTTTATTGAGCAATCCGTAACTGTAAAGGAAAACCAGCAGGAAGGATTCATAACAGTTCCTCGTGGCTGGTCAGCATCATTGACTTCAATTAGGCTGTCACTGCGAGTGGAAAACACACTCCGTCCCGACACTTCCAACGAGCCGGCCAGAGCTCGCGAGGCAGCTGCGGCTTTCATCTCCATCTCTGGAGGTATGAGGCCATCTTGCGTGTCTCCACCTTAGGTCTCAAGTCCAGCTTCCGTGTTCGCGTGTGTTCCCGCACAGCCGCACGTCCCGACCCCGGGCCGGTGTTGTTCCCGGCGCTTTCACGCCATGCCTAACGTGCCACGCTCGTGCTCGGAGACCGGCATGAGGAACGCATTGCACTTAGGTAGTGTGACTTCAGGCAAACCTGCCTGCCTCGCATGAGAACAGCTGGGCCCGGGCAGCCTTTCTGTCTCGTGCGTAAACATTTACATATTTTTTTCCGACCAGAAGACAGCCAGGATAATAAACGTTGCGTTTAAAAGCCTCGCAGACGAAATCACATGCAGGTCCGTAACGCTTACGTGATGGAGGCGCTGTTCAGTAGCAGAGCTCGAAAAATAACACGATGGCTTTTGGACCTGTTGCAGCCCTCGTCATCCATTTCTGTCAAAAAATAAAAGATGATTGGTCCATGTTTCCATGGTGACGGTCCATCTCAGGTGCCTCCGAGCCTAGAGGAGTGGTTATAACGCCCTTGTGAGGCTTGTTTTCTTTAGTACAGTAAAGTTGTAAGCGGTATTTGTGAACGTGACTCTGTATTGTAGAGCTTGATAAAGGCTGGAAAAAAAGTAATCCCTTACCCATGTTCTCTTGTCAGATATTGGTGAATGACGGTACTGAGGGAGCGCAGAGAGATCACCCCTTTAGGACAGAAATCCCTCCAGATTCGGAGTCGTTTAACGATTATTGCGCTCCGTACTGATGTAACAGAAATACCGACAGTAAATCCGTCGCCGATCGTTCTTTGAGGAGCGTCGCCCCTGAACACCTCAGTCATTTTCTCGCAGGTTTATCTGGGCAAGCTATCTGTAGAAATGCCTTCGCAGCCTTCGTGCAACTTCGCAATCCTCAGAACAAACTCCGACTGTGGCCGGAGGTTCACATACTTTCCCAGGCTGGATGGTGAATGATTCATCGCTGTGTTTAATAAAGACATGAAAAGTCCAACTCTCTTGTGTTATTAGTTTAGTCAGAATGTGTTTGTCTGTTGCGATGGCTTGGACGGAGATCAGACCGCGTTCGTACTCCATCGGAAAAGCACACATGAGAAACAAACTGGGTGTTTAATGGTCTTTTACTGGTGCCATCGTTTGGGTAAACGCTGAACAGAAACTCAAAACACATCGGCATCTTTAATATTCCCTAACCCGGTCCTCATGGGCAGCCCGTGGAGGCGGGTGGGTAATTGGGAGCAGGATGCGAGAGGCATTAAAGGTGTTATCGGCACCGTGCGCTTTGTAGTCGTCCCACCTCAATTAGCTCAGCCGGTGAAAGGGTTGAGTCGATGCTCCGCACATGCAGCGGAATGAGAATATTAGATCCAGATGGAACCTCTGCGCCGCCCGAGGACTGCGCGAGGACGTCGTAGAGAACACTTCGAGTGTGGTCGTTAAACGTGTCGGCAAAACTGAATGCCATTCGTCCAGGGGTCTGCCAGCATCTGCAGGAAAGCAGTCCACGCCAGAAGGAACAAAGCAAGCTCGCATTTTGGGAGCCACAGTCAAAGTTGGACTCTTAATTGGCTCGGTCAAGCGGTCAAGCTGTTATTAAGGTTATGAACGGGTAAACCAGTGGATGAGTAAGTCACCAAGTTATTTGGCAACATTTCGCCAAACAGCAATTCGCTAGCCTGCCAACAAAGGGACCAAAGGGGGGCCTGGATGGGGAATCAGTTTTGGACTGGCATCCCATTTGGGACTCCTGTGCCCTGTGTTCTCCAGGGATAGGCACCAGGGTCCCAGCCGACCTGGCCAGGTGAAACAGGGGTTGAAATGACATACATTCCCAAAGAACTCCATTGACAGAGCACCAAGGCAACTTGGCATCTTCAGGGAAATGGTAAAGACCTAACCCTGCTCCCTGCAAGACTCATTCATTACGACTTATTTCCCACCGATGAGGAACCAGGTATTTCAATCTCGGAGATGGATGTAGCTGAAGCTGAAGACCTGAGCTGACGTGCAGGCGTGTAGCTCTGGATCAAAAAACGTGGGCAGCACGAAGCAGACCCTCCTGAGGTCTGAAACGTCAGGACTGAAGACTGCATTTGATGCTGGCTTCCAACGGAAGCCCGTGAAGTTGTGAGACGAAGACGCTCTGGTCGGTTCAGAACTTTTAGAAGGTCAGAGGATGGCTTGTGGTCATTGTTGTCACCTCTTCATCCTCAGCCGTCAAATGTTAAGAAAGTCGAGTGACCAGTGTGGGTTTGCTGCACCTTGGCTCGATTATGGAAGAGCGACTGCTTGTTGGACACCTTTCGTGCACAAAGGGTAATGAAATCTTCAGCTGTAAGAGAAGTTGGAGGCAGAGTAAGATTAGGGCTGCGTGGGGAAGAGAAGGAGAAGACATTCGGAGCAGCAGCAGTGTCAGCAGGGAGTGCTGAGAATCGGGGAATCGGCGTTAAAGAGGCAGCGAAAGGTGAGCTTGATACGAAGAGGAGCTACTGTAAGGGTTCTGTACTCTTGAACACGACTTCACGGCTGCTTCCTGCTCTCGGAGTTGATGATGTGAGATACCTATGAGAGCAATGAGGTTGAGGTCACTTGGAAGAAGCAGAGGGTCTGCCATCAGGGCAAACTGAGCCCGATGCATGAATCATTAAAGCTGCCAAGTGGACCAGGGGTCAACAGATCAAGAAGATATGAAGCTTGCAATGCTTGAGCGGCCCAAGCCGTGAGGGATGAAGCAGACCGCGTCCACCACCCTGTCCAGAGGTTCAAGGAGTGTGGGAGAAAGAGAAAGCTGAAAAGAGTGCAGCAGGTGTTGCTGCTGTGTCTGTTTTCTGAGGTAATCCAAGCCTCAGCCCGAGCCAAGAAGTGAAGTAATAGGCTCGTAGCTAAGATGAAATCAGCTTGTGTACAGCTGGCTGCCAGTTCCAGAGACCTCCGGCTACAAGCAGGTCCATAGCGGCAGGCCTAGGTGGACCAAGCCGGGGAGGGGGAGTCTGAAGTGGGACGGAGTACGCATGGATCTTACAGAACCACACTGTTAGCTGTTGGAGTAGATAATAAATAGCCAAGAGGTGTCCTGTCTGGCTGTCCCTGTTGCAATTCGTTACTGCGCTTCACCCTTGAGGTCCCACAGGTGAACCTCTCGTCTTCGGTGGCTGAAGAAGAAGCAGAGGAGCTTAGGATCAAACCCCGAACGGGAAATAAATGTGTAAACCTCATTTCCATAAAAGTTGGTACACTCTATTCTCGTCTAACACTTTAAAGACAGCTTTCACATGTAGAAACCAAAAACAGGAGCTTTCTTACCGATGTGTCGCATTACCACTTCCTCTGTAAGCATTTGGGACTGATTGCTCTAGTTTTGGAAGTGAAACGCTTCAACATCACATACCCCCCCCCCCACCCCCGTTCACGCTTTATGTACGATTTCAGCTGCTCTGCAGTTCACAGTCTTAATGTGCCAAATGTTTTCAGTGGCTGACAGAGGACTGGACGGCAGGCGAGCCAGCTTAGACGTTTTTACGATGGATTATAATTTATTGCCATCTCGGCACATGTTGTTGCCATACTATATTTACGTAAATACACACGTTTTGTTTATAATAGCTGCCGTGTTCCTATCACTTGATCCCTCTTGGCTGGGTTATCTTCTGGTTCTGCTCCGGTAGTTAGTGCTGCCGGAGTTTCGTGCTGCACATGGCATCAGCGATTGTCTCTATACTCTGTGTACTTATAAAATAAGTAACTACATTTTCTCTTTTCTTTTCGAGCCGACACCTGTTCTAGCCCTTCGAGGGCTTCCCGCTGAGGACTCTAACGGGTGACAAAATATTTTGCAGATATCTTTTAAGTTACTGTATTGAACTGTTATTATTGACTTAATTGCATATATTTTTTATGGATTTTTGATTACTTCCTCTCTGATCGTGCAGTCTGTCTAAGTCCTTGAACGGTTTGAGAAACGAAATTTACCGATCTCTTGTCCACCTGCCTCTCTGGCTAGCTTGTCTGGTCTCTCGTTTTCTGAACCTTGCCATGAACCGATCACGTCGTGTTGCCTTTCTCTTAGCTTGTTGTCCTTTATCAAGATCTTAAATGATTCGGGTCTGTACAGATCAGGTAGTTTTTCTACTTCTCTTTTAGGATGAGTTCCAGTCCGAAAATATTGAACTACAGTTGATTGATCGGACACCGTTTTGGTTTTCTGGGCGCATATTATTTTATGACTGTGGATTTTTTTCTTCTTAAATCTCTTATTCTTAGGAACTGGTTCGAAGAATCGAACACTGGGCTCAAATGCTTCCATCTCAGGTGGAGTGGGGTTTCGTTTGCCACCAGACCACCACCAAGTCTCCACCTGTGACATCCTATAGACTCTCCGTGCCAGCCTGAGCCCCTGGTCGTGAATTGCCCTTAAAGTTTGCAGATACGACTTTCCCATTGTAAGAAATACAGAAAATGTTTTGGCATCGTCTTGCTGGAAATGGTCTTTCCTTAAAAAGCATGAACGGCAGCACAAGTTGAGCCCAAACCTCTATACCAGGGGCGTAGCAGCAAATTCTGGGCCCTGTGCACTCTCAATGTCAGTGGTACCTATCCATGCCAGTACACGAGGAACGTGAACAAAAAAAAAAGGGGTATTTATTTAAAATAAAAAAGCATAAATAAGATTACATTGATGAGTGGTTCTTTCATTCACCACCTGTATTGATGCATTTGGCCTACTTGTGCTCAAATACCTAAAACATTAGGCCACATCTGGTTTGTGTACTAACGTTTTGATCCATGACGCTCGTGCAAATTTTGATTTAAAAACATTCACTCTTGAACAGGAGAACAGGAGACAACTGTACACTCAGAATCAAAACAGAAAAACACTGTTTCAATGTGACTGTTGTGACTGGCGCTTTTTACATCAAAGGCTCATGCCATCTTATCAATACAGCCTGTGATAGTACAAAATCCCAAATCCAAAATGAGATTTCCACTATAATTAAGTCTCTTAATGATATTCTGCTATACTGTATAGTATATAATTAAATCCACATCGTATTTGTTCTTATTTTACCATAACACGTTACTCTTGAAGTGTATTCTTTACTTCTGAAACACCCCGATCCTAATTAAACACTGATAATTAACCTAATTAGCTGTGAGCTGTTCCAAGAGCTGTTTCCAGCATTACTCACCTTTACTTTTCCTGCCCTGTCCCGGTGTATTAAACATCATTTTATATTAATAACTATATAAACTTTCTTATTAATTAAACACAGTTACGGATGATGGTGCATATTCAGCCTAAGGTGCTAAAACTGACACACAGCAGGGTAAGTCTGAGCTAACAGCTGAGCTAATATTTCCGATTAGCATAACTTATTAGCGATTGTTACTAAACAATCTAAAACAGTTTCTTGCTTATTGAGGCATATTGAGGCTAAATTAAGGACTTTATTATATGTTCCTTAAGGGGAAAAAAACACAAAAACATGTTACAAATAAAGAGTTTGGTGGCGAATCGTGATCAAACTGTGACAGTGTGACCTAGCCGGTTAGCAGCTAACTGCTCAGCCAGCTTGTAAGAGTACAAGCATAGGTAAACAAAGGTTCCCAAAACAGCGCACTTAATGCTTAATTGTATGATTTCTAACCACATACTTAGTGTGCATGACTTTGTACAGGTTAGGGTTATTAAAACAACGAGTATTGTTTTGAGAAAAAGTTTGTAAACCCCACATTAATCCCTCACATAATGTGAGCTAAGCTTGAGGCATAATAACACACAGAGACGCATTCCTGCCTCAGCTAATAACACCCGAGCACAACAGTGCTTTATTAAACATGTGAATCATTCACAGTGCGGGTTGGATAAAGTTTGTGAACCCCTGTGGTTGATCTCAAGAGAGATGGGTGATGAGCAGCTACAGGACTAGGTTTATTTTTTATTTGTTTTTGAGTCATTTAATAATAATTAATGGATCCCAGCTAATGCACACGGGTTCACAGTATTTTGTAAAGGCATTCCTTTTTAAATTCCCTATTCCTGCCTATTTATTCGCCCTGTCTTTATTTATGAAGGTGGAATTTAAAAATTAGGATTAGCTGCTTGTCTCTGACTCTGTTATGCCTCTTTTTCTGTGTGCTTTAAATGACTTTAAGCCACCGATAGAGGGCGAAAGGACCCACGGACTCTTTCCCACATGTAGCTGCCGCTCACTGGGGGCACATACTTTACATGCCTGTGCCTGGTCCTTCAAAGTCATCGTACAAAGAAGAAAAATGTGCACGGCAGCGGGCAAACGCAGTTATGAGGTGTACGGTAGCGAACCTTCTGCCTAAAAGGTTTACATGTCAGCCTGACCCCGTTCCCCTCGCTGAGCACATTGTTTACGGCCCCCGTGCATCGACCCGATGATTAGCGTTAGATTCGTAGGGGAAATGAAACGTCTCCAGGGCTTTTCTCGAATCCTTCATCTTACGTCAAACCACAAGGGCTGACAGCTGCCGAGTAATCGTCGACGCACCGCATCGAGTGATTTCCTGAACGTGCTGATTAAGCGATGAACGTTACGAGTTAACCCTTGCGCCTTTGCAGGTTTCCAGAAATAAACAACGATAACAGACCTGACCTCTGATTACGGAAACATCAGGTACAGCGTGGACCCCAATTAGTGGGAGTTTACAGTAAGACAGACAAACACTGGCGTTCGTTTATAACAGGAAGCTCCAAAACTCACCTCCTGGACATGTCCTTTTGGGATTGTTCCAGCACACTAGTTTCTTTCCGGCTTCGCCAAAAGATGCCAGGGGGTGTGTTGACTCTGAAAAACCCACCTTTCACCTACAGTTCCTGGCATAGGAAACCACCCACAGCCCTCAACTGGATAAATGGCTTTCTGTGTATTTAAACTGCATAATAAACGCATTATTTATGTAATTCGGTTTGCTTCTCGGAAGGAGGTCCGGGTTTTTCCTCGCTACTATCTGCCTAGGTTTGCTTAATTAGGATTGCTGGTGAGGATCTGCCATAGACCCGACTTGGCTGTTAGGGGACGGCCCGATCCAAAAGTATGCGGACACGTCATGTTAACTCAGGGAAACAGTGGCAGTTTAATGGGTTGCACCAAACACTTTGTACGAGTAAACAAATCCATAAACAGATGGAGATCTGTTGGAGAACCCTGCGGGCAGGACGTATCTTTCCCGTGACGCGCATTCATGTTCATGTTGTGATTTAATCTCGTTGCAAACCTTTCCCTTGCCGTGCTAATTGCTCGCGGAGCGTCGTGCTTTTGACTCATCGGCCCAATCGCTGAAAGTGTTATTCATAGGCGACCACTCTCTCCGCTTTTTCTCGTTTACTCACCGCACTCACCATCTCCAAACGGTGACTCGAGGCTTTTGGAGTGGCGTTTTTGCGAGTGCGAGTTCGTGTACCCTTCTGTCTGGCGGCGGGCGGAAAAGAGGCGATGGAGGAAAAGGGGAAGGGACCCCCTCCCTGAGAGTACTCATCCGAAAATGCTTCACTCGTTTGCTTCTTTTCCTGTTTGAGGAAAAAGGAAATGAGAGGGAGGATCCAGTATGAACATGTCCAGCGAGATGGGTTCTGCTCCCCCACAGGCGCTGAAATAGTTCCAGAAATAGAGATCCTTGTGCAAGGTTAGGCACCGTGGTTAAATTAAAAGGCGTGTTTAGAAGGCGGCAGTTTAGCACGTGCAAAAGATTTAGGTTTGTTCCTGCACGGCCCGTGTGACCTCTTTGACAAAAAATTAGAGTCATTTGAAGCCACTGTGGCCCTGTTAGCCGTATGTACACACATGACTGTGGTCTGGTGCCTCTCGTATTCCTTTTTACACGTTTTGGAATTGACGGTGTGATCTGGGTCGAGCCAAATTATAGACGATGAGTTTTTTTTTATGGCCCCAGTTTGTAGTTAATGCCAGGATGCAGTCTCGGGGACCTTACGATGTGTGTACGTCAGTAGAAGGGTTTACGACGTGTTGATTTTTAGAGCTTTTATGGACGCCCGCAGATAAAGGGACGTCCTGAATCATTATGTCGGTCGTTCCACCTCTTCCTGTTCGTCAGGGAGAAAATGGTGTGCAGCGATTCCCTGGGAGTTTTCCTTTCCTCCGAAACTGTTTCGGTCTGTTTTCCCTTCAAAGGCAGGGTATGCTGGTATGGATAAAGTGCTAGGATAACATAAGTGGGCGATTAGTCATCGTTTTATCCGGCTTTGGCGATAAAAACATGACGTAGTCCTGAATCGCTCGGTCCTAAATAACGTCGGACCAAACGGCACGTCGAAAGCTCAGATACGTCGCTTTGCACAAACCTGCGTTCAATTTTGGAGATGTCCCTCAGAGATTGTGGCACGCGAAACTGATGCCGGGTTCGTTTTTTTGCTCCGTTTGGCGGAACAGCCCGAAAAGTGGCAGTGTGTGCGGATTTCCTGCTGCTCTGCTGCCTCACCGGCTCACCGGGAGGGGAGTTCCCGCCAGTTCAAGTGCCTTAAATGAGATCGGCTTCGGGAGGTCACAATGACACGCAGGTCCAGAAAATAGCCGTCCTGTCGAGTCAGGTTTTTTTTTTTCCCTAAAGAAAGGGGACTTCGCTGACTGTGAGTATGACGACAAATCCCGTTTTAATCCTGAACTGTGCCAACCGAAGCATGGTGGGGGAAGCCTCAGAGTCTGGAAAGCATGCAACCATGTAAAAACAACCAAACAAATCAGTGTCCTTTTATTTTCCATATTCAGGAGAACAAACAGCAAATACGCTAGGACAGAACGAAGATCTCTTTAAGAGAAGGGCGGGTCTTAATCTGTAGGGTTACAAAGGAACCCAGGGTAACTTCTAAGCACCTAAAGGCCTCTCTCATACGGTGTGCATGGCTGGATCACGAGAAGAAAGCCACCGCTCTCCTTAAAAGATCACCCAAAGGTTATTAGGCAAATGTTTTAGACGGACAGAACAAAAAAAAATGCAGGATTCTGTTTCATTGAAATGAGAAGCGCTGTTTTGTGGATCAACCAGCAGATCCTGAAGGTCGAAGTCCACATATTTTCACTCTCCCTCACAGATATGGAGCATGTCTTCGCCTGCTTTAGCGATTTGCGCGAAAATCTGGTGGTGACTGGACAGAAAGAATGGGAAATGGGATTGGATTGCGGGTTCGCTCAGTTCCTCTCCATGCGGCCTGCAAACACACCTTCCTGCTCAAAACCCACCCCGTAAAACATCATCCTGAGTCGTGTGAACTCTGAACACGATCCCGATCCCTCCCCGATATTTTCCTTTCTTCAAATTTCAGTCCAGACAGAGGGTCCCGCAGCGATAAGGAACACGGAACGGCGTGTCCAAGGCTCGGTCAGGTGCGAAAACACCAGCCTCTGGGAGGAATCTCCGAAAAGGGTGAGGAAAAAGCCACAATGTGTGTGTCCGTGCAGCTCGAACGTGTGGCCCTGAGATAAAACCGCTACCCGGGCTTCCTATCTGTAAGAATGTGCGGCCTCAGCATTTTGGAGAGAGCTGGGAACAGAAAGAGGAGTCAGGCCAGCAGGAATGATCTCCTGGTGCACCTGGAACTGGAGCTGTTTTCATGTCATGTTGTTATTAAGCATCCATTTCAGGCCTGCAACACGTTCAGCGTGTAACTGCTAATGATAAACGAATCAATTAACAAACATTAACGTTCGTCAGTGGGCGATTACTTAATCAAACCTCTACAATACAGAGCTACTTTCACAGACGCCACTTAAAACTTTACCGTGCCAAAAACAAGCCTCGTGTTATAGCCACGCCCACTTCTCTGGGACGGACCGTCGCCATGGAAACGAAAAGCCCTGCGATTAGATCCAGGATCCTTCAAACGCCCCTCTTTCCGCAGCGATACCTCCCCCAGGCGTCCAGGCCTTCTGTGGCAGCAATGCTTGCTCTACCACGGGGGCGTATGGAAGGCCAAAAGGCGCACCCGAAATTCAGGCGGCGGTTCCAAATCAAAGCTGTACGATGCACGGTCTGTGCTTGGTCCTCCTCGGCTTCACATAAAAGCAGTTTATTAGTATATAGAGTGGAGCGAGGGAATATATATATAAACGTGTATGTATATTAAATGCCAGACTGCCTTTTACTGCATGCCTAGCAGCGCTATTTTCAAGCAGTTACCATGATGGAGGGTGTCCTGGGACTCTTGAAGGGGTACGAGGAATTGGAGAGCGGTGCTGGTTCCAATTAGCATGCCAGGCTGAATGGCATGTCCGGCTGACAAGGCTTTACAAGTGGATAAACGCCGAGAATGAGAGAGAGAGAGAGAGAGAGAGAGAGGAACTGAAAATGAGAGACAGGGTCTGAACGTTAAATTTTATATCTCGTACGGATGCAAGCAGCCGAGGGTGAGAGCGAGAAGAAAAAGCACGAGAAACCACGCCGAGATGTTTGGAACATGGCACTGAAGGAAAAGGCACCAGCCTTTTGGCCGGGCGTGTCTGGTGAGCGGTCCGGCTTCAATCCTTCTGATCTTGACTGGGGGTTCATATAAATATTGTAGATTTAGATGGATCTGGGTAGATTTTGGGTCGTTTCTTTTTGCCTCGGGATGTGGGTTGCCATGTCTCACGTGATCCCTCTATGCTTCGTTGCCTTCTTGCTCTCCTCTTCATAGCTATGCTGCTGCAGTTAGTGTTGCCGGAGTTTCGTGCTGCACATTGTGGCATTAGCGATTGTTAATAGTCTCTGCTCTAATAGTCTCTAATTAACAACTAACTACATTTTCTCTTTTCTCTCCCAGCTCCTGCTCCGGTACCAGTTCCAGCTTCAGTTCAGATTCAGACCTTCTCAGCCTGTTGCCACCATGACCCTCACCGGGACAGGAGTTTGTTTTTCTTCAGGTTACTCGAAACAAACACCAGGCCAAACCTGACCCCTCGTAATGGAGTCCAAACTCCACCCTTGATTCCACCCTTGTCGTCGCTCCGTTCCTAAATAACACGATGGAATGCGAACCCGCTGCCAATTAAGCGAGTTGCCTTTTCATAAAAGCGGAAAATAGAGAGACGGGGCACTCAATGGCCGGGAGCGAGAGGCGGAATGAGCTTTTCATTCCAGTCCTGGCACCGTTCGCCAGCCGTGGAGGGCCTCAAAAGAATCAGCGGAGAGGTCCAAGCACTCGGTACGCTCTCCACATTTTCCCAGGCCAAAGCTTCCGCGCTGCTTTTGTTCCGTCCCGGTGCACAAGGCGAGCAGAAAAGGGAGCGTTTCCCCCAGATCGTTGGTCAGGACTTTCCAGGCGGTTGAGCGTAACGACTCGAGGTCGGCCGAGGATCACGGCGACGTTAATGGGAGACGCATGGGCGAGCAGAGCCGAGCTCATTACACCCATCAGGAACCAAACACAGGCTCGGCCTGTTTAGCGGCCCGGGTACGGATGCCTGTCAAGATAAAATTCCCTTAGTCCTTCATTAACACCAGCATTCATGAAAATTCTTAAATGTTTTTTAATGACCGACTTGTTTGATGTTTCTGCTCTAAAGAACAGAGATGAGGCTTAAACGCAAACTCAGATTATAGAGTAACAGTTACACGTTCGAGGTGATTCCTAAGAAACGTTTCTGTATTCAATCCTAGGTCTTTTGATCAACGTTTCCTGCAAAAAGGTTCTTTAGACAAACACGAAGAAGCTCGTCAAAATGTGGTTCCGAAATGTGATGTTAAGAAAATCCCAAGAAAATTGTTTTCTTGTTGTGAAACAAGTTGTAAAACGCGATTTTATTTCCTTATGACTCGAAAACATGAAACAGCAAACTTTGTTACTTAAATTATTTTGGTTCCAATAACCCACATGGTCCTGTATTTTGGTTCCACTAACCCACCTGGACCTGTATTTTGGTTCCACTAACCCACATGGGCGTGTATTTTGGTTCCAATAACCCACATGGATCTGTATTTTGGTTCCAATAACCCACATGGATCTGTATTTTGGTTCCAATAACCGACCTGGGCGTGTATTTTGGTTCCACTAACCCACCTGGGCGTGTATTTTGGTTCCACTAACCCACCTGGGCGTGTATTTTGGTTCCACTAACCCACCTGGGCATGTATTTTGGTTCCAGTAACGGACCTGGGCATGTATTTTGGTTCCAGTAACGGACCTGGACGTGTATTGTGGTTCCAGTAACGGACCTGGACGTGTATTTTGGTTCCAATAACGGACCTGGACGTGTATTTTGGTTCCAATAACGGACCTGGACGTGTATTTTGGTTCCAATAACGGCCCTGGACGTGTATTTTGGTTCCAATAACGGACCTGGGCGTGTATTTTGGTTCCAATAACGGACCTGGACGTGTATTTTGGTTC